>JAODAL010004544.1:0-155254 GCA_025379985.1 Phyllomedusa bahiana | reverse complement strand
GGGCGTATAATCAAGTCCATCTGTAGTAGGGTTATTGGAAATATTGGTTTGGGTATCGTGGATTTGTTTGGTAGCAATATAATAGTGAGATGTATGGTGAGGTATTTACCCCTTGTATTATCTACATTATCTAACAGCATGTCCTGGTACATGGTCGTGGTCAGGGAGGCGGGCGAGGGGGTGGGGGGTAGGGGGCCCCATCCAAAAGTTTGCTTTGGGGCCCTGGCTTCTCTAGTTACGCCCCTGCAAGTGTGTCTGCCTACAGTCAAGCATGGTGGTGGGAGGGTCATGGTTTGGGGCTGTATGAGTGCTGCCGGCTGTGGGGAGCTACAGTTCATTGAGGGAACCTGAATGCCAACGTGTAATGTAACATCCTGAAGCAGAGCATGATCCCCTCCCTTCTGGGCCGCAGGGCAGTATCCAACAGGATAACGACCCCAAACCCCAAGACCACCACTGCCTTGCTAAAGAGAATGAGGGTAAAGGTGCTGGACTGGCCGAGCGTCTCCAGACCTAAACCCTATGGAGCATCTGTGGGGCCTCCTCAAACGGAAGGTGGAGGAGCGCAAGGTCTCTACCATCCACCAGCTCCGTGATGTCGTCATGGAGGAGGGAAGAGGATTCCAGTGGCTGCAGCCTGTGAAGCTCTAGTGACCTCCAGGCCCAAGAGAGTTAAGGCAGCGCTGGGAAATAATGGGGTCCACACAGAACATTGACACTTTGGGCACAGTTTGTCCATTTTCACTTAGAGGTGTCCTCACTTTTGTTGTCACTTAGGGGTGTACTCACTTTTGTTGTCACTTAGGGGTGTACTCACTTTTGCTGTCACTTAGGGGTGTACTCACTTTTGCTGTCACTTAGGGGTGTACTCACTTTTGTTGTCACTTAGGGGTGTACTCACTTTTGTTGTCACTTAGGGGTGTACTCACTTTTGCTGTCACTTAGGGGTGTACTCACTTTTGCTGTCACTTAGGGGTGTCCTCACTTATGATGTCACTTGGGGTGTACTCACTTTTGCTGTCACTTAGGGGTGTACTCACTTTTGTTGTCAATTAGGGGTGTACTCACTTTTGTTGTCAATTAGGTGTGTACTGACTTTTGTTGTCAATTAGGGGTGTACTCACTTTTGCTGTCACTTAGGTGTGTACTCACTTTTGCTGTCAACTTAGGAGATGTCCTCACTTTTGTTGTCACTTATGGGTGTCCTCACTTTTGCTGTCAATTAGGGGTGTACTCACTTTTGTTGCCAGCGGTTTAGACATTGGTGTCTATTTTGGGGACACCTAATTTCCCCTGTGATACAAGCCGGGCACTGACTAATTTCCATTCTATAACATTGTCAGATCTTCAGTGCTGTCCCATGAAAAGGTATAATACAATATTTACAAAAATGTGAGGGGTGTACTTACTTTTGGAGTACTGTAGTTACATATATTTATATATAGTTACATAGTTAATACGGTTGAAAAAAGGCAATGTCCATCAAGTTCAACCAAGGAAGGGGGGAGATGTGGATGAAGGGAGGGGGAGAGGGAATTTATAAGATCTGTTTCCCCACTGATAAAGATTTTGGAACCCAAAAGGCAAGAACCAATCTGCTCTACGTAAATGAATATTTCATTCCTGATCCCAAAATTGCCATCAGACCTATATCTAGACCTTGGAGTTCATATTCTGGGTTTGGCCAATTAGGGAAGGGGTTCTTCAGGCAGGGCCGGGAAAAGGAGCCCTGGGTGGCGCAGTACAAATTATGACATCTTTATTCAGTACGATTTCAATTTTTTTAAATCATTTTTTAATTTGCTTTGCAGTGGCATTTTCTGAGACCAACCATTTGACGATTTTTAATTCGATGAACCCGTAGTACCAGAACCAGTAGTATTTTTTTTTTTGTGGACTGAAGTGCGGTTTTCATTGGCACCATTTTCAGATATCTGTAGCTTTTCAATCCCTTTTTATTCCAATTTTTGGGGAAGTAAACTGACCACAAAAAGATATTAATGGATCAAGTGTTTACAGATGTGGCGTTACCTATTATGCTTAATTTTTTGGTTGTTTAGCTTTTTTTATTTGTAAAATGGGAAAGAGGAGGAGTGTTTTAAATTTCAATTTTATTTTTGATGCTATTCTGCAATACTAATATATAGCAGAACAGTGTGCAGTTAGAACTCTCTTATTGCACCTGCCTCTGACAGGATGTAATAGGGGCAGTAAGATGGCAGCATGGGGGGATGTATTAGGTTCCTGACTGCTGATCCGTATTTTGCAATTGGGTCACAGGGGAGCCAATGGGGAGGTGGGAGGGGGTGCCCCTACTGTATAACAGTCATCTAAGTTACCTCTAGTACTGGCCGCTAGAGGCAGGTGCCGGCTGTAACTAAGGGTGCGTTCCCACGGCAAGTGCCAAATACCGGTCGGTTATGCTACCGGTATTTACACTGTTTTGCGGCCGTCCCCACGGCCGCGCGGGGGACGGGGGGACGGCTTTTCTCCGCGATGAGCCCTCCCCCTTCACATTGAGAAGCACATATTCCGTCCGGAAACCGTCTGGAAGAATGTGCTTACACAATGTTTTGCAGTCGGACCACGGGCGGCAAAACCGTCGGGCGGAAAAGCAGTGGGGACTGCTGCACGGGTTTTCCATAGAGCACCGTTCTGTTCATTTTCGGACGGTTTTTCAGGCGGTCTGCAAAACCGCAACCCGCCTGAAAAACCGTCCGAAAACCCGTTCCGTGGGGACATGCCCTAACAGTTCCTAAGCTTGCTCCACACTTCATTGTACCCTCCCCTTCTGACAGGCACAGGTAGCTGCCCCGGGTGGTGGCCTCTCTCACCCTGCTTGTCACCCCGGCCCTGTGACTGTACCTGGATCAGGTAACGACTTTAACAAAACTTGTAATAAAACTCAAAATGGAACTTTTTTATATTTTTATTGCTCTCAGTATCTAAAAACAGTAAATTCCAGAAATCCGCCGCTTCTATTCCTGGGGCGCAATTATGTTATTGTCTCGGGTGAGATTGCCCACGACTGAGATGTCGCCCAATCATCGGAGACATGAAGCAATAAAGTTCTAATAAACTTCTCGACCGCACGACCCTTTATCATAATAAAGGCAGAAGACGCTCAGGTTACAGTCGTGCAGGATGGCGGCCGGGACGCTGTGGGCTCTGCTGGGGCTGCAAGTCTTGGCTTTAACTGAGGCTTCTATGGTGAAGAGCGAGGCTGGGGGATACGAAGATATCGTGATCGCGATACACCCTCAGGTGCCAGAAGAGGCTGCTATCATAGAGAAAATACAGGTGAGGTCATTATATGCTCAGGGCACAATAAACAGATACTGGAGTGCGGTGTAGGTGGGTATTATATGACAGAGAGATAGATAGATAGATAGATAGATAGATAGATAGATAGATAGATAGATAGATAGATAGATAGATAGATATGAGATAGATAGATAGATAGATAGATAGATATGAGAGAGAGAGATAGATAGATATGAGAGAGAGATAGATAGATAGATAGATAGATAGATAGATAGATAGATAGATAGATAGATATGAGAGAGAGATAGATAGATAGATAGATAGATAGATAGATAGATAGATAGATAGATAGATAGATAGATAGATAGATATCAGAGAGATAGATATCAGAGATATAGATAGATATTAGATAGATAGATAGATAGATAGATAGATAGATAGATAGATATGAGATAGATAGATAGATATGGGATAGATAGATATGAGATAGATAGATAGATAGATAGATAGATAGATAGATATGAGATAGATAGATATGAGATAGATAGATGGATATGAGATAGATAGATAGATAGATAGATAGATAGATAGATAGATAGATAGATAGATAGATATGAGATAGATAGATAGATATGAGAGAGATAGATATGCGATAGATAGATATGAGAGAGATAGATAGATATGAGAGAGATAGATATGAGATAGATAGATATGAGATAGATAGATAGATAGATAGATAGATAGATAGATATGAGAGAGAGAGATAGATAGATAGATATGAGAGAGATAGATAGATAGATAGATAGATAGATAGATAGATAGATAGATAGATAGATAGATAGATATGAGATAGATAGATAGATATCAGAGAGATAGATATATATGAGATAGATAGATAGATAGATATGAGATAGATATGAGATAGATAGATAGATAGATAGATAGATAGATAGATAGATAGATAGATAGATATGAGAGATAGATATGAGATAGATATGAGAGATAGATATGAGATAGATAGATAGATAGATAGATAGATAGATTGAGATGAGATAGATAGATAGATTGAGATGAGATAGATATCAGATAGATAGATAGATAAATAGATTGAGATGAGATAGATAGATATTATATAGATAGATATGGGATAGATAGAGAGATATGATATAGATAGATAGATAGATAGATAGATAGATAGATAGATAGATAGATAGATAGATAGATAGATATGAAATACATAGTTAGATACATATATCCATAGATAGATAGATATGAGATAGATATGAGATAGATAGGTAGATATATAGATAGATAGGATATAGATAGATAGATATGAGATAGATATGAGAGAGAGAGGTAGATAGCTAGGTAGATAGATAGATAGATAGATATGAGATAGATAGATATGAGATAGATAGATAGATAGATAGATATAAAGATAGATATGAGATAGATAGATATTAGATAGATAGATATGTGATAGATAGATAGATAGGAGAGAGATAGATATGAGATAGATAGATATGAGATAGATAGATAGATAGATAGATATGAGAGAGAGATAGATAGATATGAGATAGATAGATAGATAGATAGATAGATAGATATCAGAGAGATAGATAGATATCAGAGAGATAGATATATATGAGGTAGATAGATAGATAGATATGAGATAGATATGAGATAGATAGATAGATAGATATGAGATAGATATATAGATAGATAGATATGGGATAGAGAGATATGAGAGATAGATAGATATGAGAGATAGATATGAGATAGATATGAGAGATAGATATATATTATAGATAGATATGAGATAGATAGATAGATAGATAGATTGAGATGAGATAGATATCAGATAGATAGATAGATAAATAGATTGAGATGAGATAGATAGATATGAGATATATAGATAGATATGGGATAGATAGATAGATATGAGATAGATAGATAGATAGATAGATAGATAGATATGAGAGAGATAGATATGAAATACATAGATAGATACATAGATCCATAGATAGATAGATATGAGAGAGATAGGAGATAGATAGATAGATGTTTCTAATTTTAACCAAATATTTAACATCTAGTTCATTAATATAGAAACAATACAGGAACATCAATCACTATTACTTGGCGCCTTCAGTCCTTGCTCCCATGTTGCACTTCTTCCCTGTATGTTCGTAAAGTGACACTTCTGCCAGAGCCATCTTTTCCATTGGGCACACTAGGCAGTTGCCCGGGAGCCCCAGGAGGGGTATGCTTGTCCCAGGAATACAAGAAACATACCCAGGAGTGGCTAGAGGTAAGACCTAGTGTGAGGTTATGTATTTGGACAGGGCCCACTGCAGTGCTCTCTGCCTAGGAGCCCAAACTATTCTTAAGACGGCTCTGACTTCTGCTTCTTTTGTTGGTTCCGTTTCTCCCTCATTCCTTCGCTATAACCGTCCTCCTCCCTTTCTCAGACCTTGGTGAAGGAGGCCACGCGTCACCTGTTCATCGCTACAAGACAAAGGCTTTACATACGAAGCGCAAAGATCCTGCTCCCTATAACCTGGTCACTGAGCGGAGCGAACCGTAGCAGAGAGCGGTATGAGGAGGTAAGACGCCGTCACGTTGTACACAGAGCGGGGTCTATGTCTTTGTCTGGTTGTCAGGGCGCGCTGTGTGATTAGGGGAGGTCGGGACTCCCTTATTGTTCACAGGAGCTTCATGACTTGCTGTCAATGTGAACATTCCTACTGAGCTGATATATTTTGTATAAGGCTAAAGGGTAGGACTCCAGGGGAATGAAATAAATTGTTAACAGAACTACCACATAAACTGTGTGAAGTGTAAGGTCCCTGTGGGTACGCGTTTCAGCTGATAACGTTCACATTCACTGTTAGTAGATCTGAAGAAAGGCAACGAAAAGTACATTTACTAAGAAAAAAAAATCCTGCACCCAGAAGGAGAAGCAGCTGCTGGAATGAAACTGTCTATGTTTGACTGTAAGACAAGGTATGGAAGCTGCTTCAATGTCAGAGGAAGGGAGGAGTTTATTGGGGAAACCTGTACAATTGGGCGGAGGCTCTAGTCCCTGGTGGATACAACGCATGTCATTGGGCAGGGCTTCAAGGACAATGCTTTCCACTATAGCGTAATGCGGATTACTTGTACTCACAGATGTTACAGCCTGTAGATCCTGCACGCTTGAAGGTTGCAGAAACCACTGTCCCAGCTGGACCCATTATAATGTCAAGCGGTGCGGATATATAGATACTAGCCGGGATTGTGTACATTTATGTTATAAAAAAAAAATCCAATAAAGTCTTATGATGTTGAATCACATACATTGGTAGCCTAGTATCCAAGTATGTATTCTGTCCACCTAATGAGCTGTACCTGGAGGATCTCAATTGCTCAAGTGTGAGTGGCTGAGCAATGTGCACGTCCCTCCAGCTGAGAGCTTGAGAGGTACTAAACATCTGCTCATTCACTGTCGTTCAGTCAAGGTTCTCTGCTTACGTGATACTTATGATACATGTTCTTGCTATTGCTATCGTGCACATGTAACATAATGAGCTGAGGCTGGCTGGGAACCTCACAATGACTAGTCAACTCTCAGGTTCTCTAACCATACCCTGTTTCCATTAATAATAGACCAGTGTACCTTATATTAATTTTTCTCCTACCAGATGAGCTAAGGACCTTATTTTTAGGGGATGATCTTAATTCTTTCTAAGGAACATTTAATTCACATTTATTGCTTGAACCAAAACATCAAGACATGTATTAATAGACTGCATATGCAGCCAAACAATATGAATTGCTAAAAATTAAATGCACTATGGCTTATTGTCACGGGGAATTAGGGTTAGTTGATCTCTGTTCAGACATATAAGCAATAGATAGGCAATGTGCAACGTCCCACCTAATCGCAGCTGATGGCTGGAGGACCACTTGCTCATTCACGCCTCTCATAACAGCCCTCGGTCATCTGAATGCGTGCTTACTCGGTACAGTGTATAGCAATGTGACATCCACCTATTGAGCTAAGGATGGAGGTCACACCCATGCCTCAGTCAATCCACCCCTACAGCCTGAGGGTCTCATGCCCAAAATAGTGATCTCTGTACAGCGCCATATAGCAATGTGCTCGTACCACCTAATGAGCTGAGGCTGGGAGGACAACCATGTTTCTGGGTCACTCTCCCCTACAGCCAGGTCTATGAATATGTGATCTCTGTACAGTGTTATTAGCAAGGTGCAACGTCCACCCTAATGAGCTGAGTCTCGGAGGACTCACTGTCAGGTCACTCTCAGGGTCTCTACATACTGTTTCCAACGAAATTAAGACAGCTGTCTTATATTTATTTTTGCTCCTACAGACGAGATAAGACTTCTTTTTAGGATGATGTCTTATTTTTACTCTCAAGATAACTATAATTCACATTTATAGTTGAACAAAACATCAACATGATATTTATTATATCTGCGTCATAAAGCAGCCCAAACTCTGAATTGCATAAAAAAATATTGCCACTATTGTCTTATTTTCGGGGAAACTGGGGTAGTTATTTCTGTACAGTTGTACAGCAATGTGCACATCCACCTGATGAGCTGAGGCTGGAGGACTACTCATGCTCAGGGTCACTCTACAGCCCAGGTCTCTGCTAGGTGTTTGTTCCTTGTACAGTGTGTAGCAATGTGCACATCCACATAATGAGCTCGAGGGCTGGAGGACCCTCATGCTAAAGTCAATCTACTCCAGGGTATCCTGTTATAGTGATCTCTGTAACATTGTTTTTAGCAATGTGCACATACAGCCAAAATGAGCTGTGAGCTGGGAGGGACAACCAATGGTCAGTCACTCCCCATACAGCCAGGTCTCTGTGTTATAGTGATCTCTGTACTGTGTATAAGCATAATGTGGGACCCACTTAACCTAATGAGATGAGCAGGGGAGGACACACATGCTCAGTCACTTTCCCCTACAGCAAGGTTCTTTGCATAGTGATCTCTATTCAGTGTATAGCAAATGTGCAGGTCCTACCTGTATGAGCTGTGCGCTGGAGGACTACAAATGCATTCACTGTATCTAAAAAATTATTCGCTCAGGTCTCTGATTAGTGATCTACTGTACAGCGTATGTTTAGCTATGTGCACGTATATCACCTAATGAGTTAGTGGCTGCTGAGGACACCACCAATGCTCAGTCACTCACCCCTACAGCCAGGTCTCTGCATAGTGATCTCTGTACAGTGTAAAGGCAATGTGCACAGTCCACCTAATGAGGTGTAGGCTGCGAGGACACACATTGCTCAGTCACTCATCCTACAGCCACCGGTCTCTGCATTGTTCGATCTCTGTACAATGGTGTACAAGCAATGTGCACGTTTGTCACTAATGAGCTGAGGCTGTGTTGGACACACATATGCTCAGTACCAATATACAGCCAGGTCTCTGAATAGTGATCTACGTGTACAGTGTATAGCAATTTGTGCACGTGTACGCATACAACCTAATGAGATGAGGGTGGAGGACCCTCATGCTCAGTCACTATACAGCCAGGTATCTGCATAGTGGGGCGATCTCTGTACATCCCCCCCCCCTCCACCTGTAGCTCAATTGTCTCGTGCACATCCACCTAATGGAGTGAGGTTGGAGGACACACCATGCTCAGTCACGACCCCCTAACAGCAAGGTATTGCCATAGTGCTCTCTGTACAGTGTTAATAGCAATGTGCACATCCACTTAATGAGCTTGAGGACTGGAGGACACGACATTGGCTACTGTCACTCTTCAGCCTGGTAATCTGGCACTAGGTGTTATCTGTTACTACCACTGTATTTAGCAATGTGCGTCGGGTCCACCTTAAAGAGCTGAGCGCTGCGTTTGGAGTAACACTAGTATGGTCGTCATACTCTCCTTACACAGCCAAGGTTACTCCTGTATACGTGATCTCTGTTACAGTGTTATTAGCAATGTGCAATGGGACACACTAATTGACTGGATGAAGCCGGCCCGCCTGGGTTGTTGGCGAGAGGACACACTTCTGCCGTGCTCTGTCACTTCCCACTACCGCCAGGTCTCTGCTAGTGTTCTCTATACAGTGTATTAGCAATGTGCTAGTCCAACCTAACTGAGCTGTGGGCTGTGAGGAGCTCACTGCTCAGTCAACCATTCATTAAAGAAGGTCTATGCATAGTGATTCTTATAGTACAGTGTATAGCATTCGTGCAACTTCACTACTAATGAGCTGGGCAATGGTGGTGGTACCCTCAAATCGATCAGAGTTCAGATATACAGCCAGGTCTACTGCATAGTGATCGCTGTACCAGTCGCCTACTTATAGGCATTTGTGCTAATCCACCTATGGAGCCTTCGAGGGTGTGAGGACCCTCTATGCTGCACAGTCTCTCTATACACTGGGACAGGGTACTCTGCATAGTGATCTCTGCTACAGGTGGGTCTTTAGCAATGTGCACCTTGGCTCCACCTAATGAGATGGAGGATGGGCGAGGATCCTCCACGATGCTCAGTCAATCACACCTAATCAGCCAGGTCTCTGCATAGGGATCTGCTGGTCAAGTGACTTTATAGCAATCGCTGACATCATTCCCATATCATAATGAGACTGAGGGCTTGAGAGGACGGCCCCCGGACTGACCTTTAGCGGCAAAACCGTGGGCAATTTGCCCTTGGCGGTCAGGGCATTGCTGGGTACCGGGCCGCAGGGCAGGGATAGGACGTAGCTTACCCGCCGAGGGGACGGGAGTGTGTTCCACCCCCCCCGGCGGGCCCACGCGAGTGCCGTGTGTCCGCTGCAATAGACCCGGCAATCGGAGGCGCCCGCCAAGCCTCTGACTGAGGGGGGCGGGCCGTGGGTGGCACTGTAGGGGATCACAACGTCCCTGCCTGGCGTGGCCATATTTTCCTTCGAGCAAGTGTGCCCGGTTAATGGCGCTGCATACGGTGGGCTCCGCAATGGTCGCCATCCACAGAGCCGATCTCCCGTTTGGACCCCTGTGTTTTTTGGCAGGGGGGGGTACCACGATTCCGGACCACCCTCGTCCACACGGACTGCATGGACGGGTCACCGACCCAGCCTTGCAGCCCATCACGGCCGCCGCTGCACCGCGCGTCGGTTAATCGAGTGACTAAGCAACGCGGCCTAGGGCATGGCATCTCAGGGATCTACACTAGATCCGTGGCTTGTCAGCTTATCCACCACCGGAGACTTCGGCCCGCGGGGCAGCGCGCGGGTATTTGTAAATGACGTCTCATCGCCGGCGGCACCTGACTACCGCGGCACACTTTGTCATCCTCCGGGCGCATGGCGTGGTGAGGCGGCCACCTGGGTCTACCAGAGCAGTGGTGATAGAGGTTAGTGGGGTCAGCAGGTTGTAGTAGGATGTTGTGAGTGGAGTATTAACAGGTTTTTATTATTTTTTGTTTACCAGTGTTGTTACGAAATCTATCTTTTCGGTTACCCTGGCGATGACACCCTATAATGCCCTTCTTGGCCCTCGGCTAATTATTTGAGGCTTCACTGCACTCTGCACTGGGAGCTGGCCATATAATGCACCATGACATGCTGCCATATGATACTGCTCCATCTGCCCTAGCTGACTATACTGCCACACCTTGCCCTGGATATTATTAATGCCCTCAATATGAGCTTCCTGGAATTGACCTCTTTTCGGAACCCTGCACTCTGGCTATATATCTGCCCTCTATCCGTTCACGTCTTGGTAAATTAGTGCGCTTATACTGCCCATGCCCTGGCTTTGTCCAGATTTTATTTGCCAATACCTAAGCTGCACTTATACTGCCGCTATGCCACTGGCTAGTTTTTTATGCCCACTGCCCAGGCCTTGCTATAATACTGGCCCGATCTGCTCTCCGGTGCTATACTATGACGCCTGCTTGGCTTTCGTGCAATGGCCATTATATGCACACTGCCAATCTAGGCTTGCCTAGTATATACTGCTCCTGCACCTTGGCTTACTGTCTTACTGCCTCCTGCCCCTAGGCTGCTCTATGACTAACTGCCCTAAAACTTTACTGACACTTGAATGCTTATTCTGCACCCTCATCGCGCTGGAATTACGTGTAACTATTACATGCACTCCACTGAACATACTGGCTACTCTGCCGAGCCTATACTGGCCCCTAAGAACACTAAGGCTATCTTTGAATGCCCAAATATTTGCCCCTCGAGCTATTTACCTGCCGCTGGCCACCTGCGCATGCTATTATACTGCCCGCTTAAATGCGCATTATATACTTGCCCAATGCAATGGATTTATAATTGCCACATGGCCGTGGACAAATGGCGATATTTATGCCCCATTTGACCCTGGGCTCTTATACATGAACTCCTGTGCTCCTGGCTTTATAACTGGGCCCCTGTGCTCATAGGATTGCTCTATACTGATCCTGACCCTGGACGTTGCCATATACATGCCAGTGCATTGTGGCGTGCCCTTGAGTATGACCGATTAATGCCATTCCTGCCCTCGAGCTATTTATACTGCACCTGCCTACCTTGATGCAGCGTTATTACTGCCCAATTGGCTTGCCCTGGCTGTTTATAATTGCCCTGCTCTTGGCCTGCCTAGTATACTGCACCACTTGAACACTGGATGAGCTATTACTATATGACTGACCCTTGACAACTCGTGCGGTAGTTTAATGACCTCTTGCCCTCCTGACACTGACTTGGCGATATACTGACCCCTGCTAACTCGGCCCTATTTACATGCTCGCAACTGACACTACCTGGATATAACATAAGTTTTATCGCCGCGATTAATGCACCTAGGCCCTTAGGCTGCAATATGCTCATGACACTGGCTGCAACTCTTATTACTGGCCCGATGCGCCCTGAGCTATATACTGTCCCCTGCACACTGGCAAATTAATATCCTTGCACCGCGATGCACATTCTATGTCCCCTTGAAGTCACTGATTTTGGATGATTGCACAGTCTGACACTATAGGTAATGCCACTAGTCAATATTCGCACACTGCTACAATGTGACTTTATTTTAACACTCGGACCATTGAACCTGGGCTAAGTTATACTTGCCCCCGCTGACTTGGCCCTGCCTCACTAAATTGACCCCCTACAAATTGGACTATATATGCCACTTGCTCACCTGGCTGTCTATAATAGACCTGCACCTTGGCTAGTATTACTGACACCTGACCAGGTGCTGCTACTATATTAGGCCCTGCACCCTGGCTATTTTAATGCCCCTGCCCTGGATGCCCTATATATTGCAACCATGACCTGGCTAAGTTTTATGCCCCATGCCACCTTGGCTGCCCTTATTATAGCACAATGCCCTGGCTAGTAATTACCTGCCCCTACGACTAGACCCGGGACTTCTGCTAACCCCTGGCCGATGGACATAGTTTTTTTTTTTATAGATGCCCTCCCTGCCTATATGGCTTCTGATAACCTGCGCGGGCGAATTTTGATGCCGATGCCACTGCGCTACTGAATTAACCACTGGGCCCTGGGCTCTTTTATGATCGCCCTTGCCCATGGAATAACCCATATAACTGCGGCCTGGCTTACCGCTCTAACTCTTGCACACTGGCTTTATTGATGCCCTGCTCAAACTGGCTTACTTTTATACACCTGCCCCTGGATATTTGATGGCGACTGCCCTGGCATAATGATTACCCTTGCCGGGTGATACCTAGTAACTTTGCGAATAGTGTAAGTGCTCGCAGTATGGATTATTATGAGGTCCATGCCCTGGGATACCTATTTAGCCTGCCTTGTACTAATTACCATGCCATCCTGGACTATATGGATGCCATGCCCTTGGCTGTACCGGATACCTATGCTCTGCGTAACAGATACCCTGCCTGGGCTAGCACTCTATACCCTGCTGGTCTAAACTAAGTACACTGGTCCTGCCTGGCTATTTATGATGCCACTGCCTAGGCTACTGATACAACTGCAACTGGATAATGGATGCCCTGTTTTGCCTTGGTCTACTGTTGCATATGCTGGTATCTATCCGAACTATACCAATGTGACCTTTGGACTATATGATGCACTTGACCCCTGGTCTACCTTATGCGCCCCTGTCATGGACCTTTATTATGAATGTTGACCAGTATAGACTCAGCTCGGCTTTACCTATTGCACATTGCCCCTGGGCTGTATACTGAATTTGCATCTGCTTTCTGGTATTAGTCATATGTCAGACCCTGCCCTTTTGGTATACTGATGCCCACTGCCAGCTGCTGATACCTATTCCATGCAACTGGCATATTATGAAGCCAACATTGCACTGGCTTTCCTACTACGCCGTGCCGATGGCTTTAATGATGACCTCGCCCATGGCTGCCCACTATATTCTGTGCCATATCTGGCTAGTGCAATTACTAATAAGCAAAGCTGCGCCTCCATTATTACACTGCCTTGGTCTTGGTTCACTATATTTGCCCCTGCCCCTACCGGCTATAACACTGTCCATAGCTTGCTACAATGCTGGGTTTGTTATACACTGTTCGTTCATGAACCTGCACTATAATTTACACGTATGTCAACTGTGTGGAATGCCTATAAGTTGGCTATCGTCTGGATCTGTTATAATGGCCCGGTGTTGTATGCCCTGTTAATACTTGTTCGCAATGGTCGTGCCTTTATTAAGTGGCTACTGTATGCATTAGATTTTACTGGACCGCTTGTGTTTGTCGCTGCACTGTTAATTTAGAACTGGAAGATATGGATTCTACCTGATTATTATGTCCATGTCCGTACATGTTTATTCTGCGCCACATGACCTGGCCTATGCATTTGGCTCTATGCATGCCTGATAATTGGCCCTGTGCCTGCTCTAATGGGTGGTCAATCCGTATTGCTTAGCCTTTTTTAACATGACCACTTATCATGACATTTTTTTATTATTTCTAATTTTTAGTAGGATCACGAACAATTGGTTCGTATGGTGAGCTTGGGGAAGCTATTGATAGGTAAAGTGCTGGTTCTAGTTATCTCTTCCTCAGGTGTATAAGCGGAGAGGTCTAAGATGTATTTGTGGTAAAATTCATACAGAGGACCATCGTAGTTAAAGTTCTGCTCAACTAGATGAGGGACATACTGCCGCATGTGCATCTTGTGTACGGAGTATAAGATACATTGGCTGTCATTCAAGGCGCAAGACCAATCATTAGAGGAAACGTTTGGCTGATAACGAAAGGAAATGAACTAAAAAGGAGCGGATACGGAGAGCATGTCCATACAGAGATTTTGTTACGTGACTTCTCTACGTGAGGTACTCTGCTTTTCACTTCTGGCGTGTTGAGTCAGTGCATGTATTCATGTGTGGAATCGCTCCTTGAATGACTGGGGATGTGATTGGTAGGGGTTGTAGGTTATGCTGGTGCTATATGTTGTGTCAGTGTCGGGTATTTACCCGCGATTGTATAAGCAACGTGCACACACCTGACCTCCTGTGCATTGAGGTGGGTTTCTCTGACACCAACTTGTTTCTCCTCTTTGCTTGGGGGACCAGGGTTACTATGTGTCGTTGGGGGCTCTCACACAGAGCGGTTTTGGTGCATTTTTTGATGTCGTTTTTTTGTGGAGAGAAATGTTCAGCATTAAACTTGCTCTGCCTTTCTGCTCAAAAACCGCACGAAAACCCATCTAAAAATGCTACCAAAATCGCTCCGGTATGGTGAAAGCAGCTTTATAGTGTTCGCTTATTTTAGAAAGGGGCGAACAAGACGGTACTAGCGGAGGTGAACAAGGGAACATTTTTTAAGCAGATTTTGTATGTGGGCTGCTGGCGGGTTAGTTTGACAGGGCTGATCTTTTATTCCCAAGTCCAGGCCTGGCTGGAGGATCACAACATGCTACAAGTCACTGTATTCAGCGGGTCTATGCATAGTCCAAACCACGCCTAGCCATCAAGTGATCTCTGTACAGTGTTATTAGCTTCATGTCTGTGCACGGTCCAACCTAATGAGATGAGGCTGGACGGAAAACACATGCTCAGTCAGACGTTGGTCCTACCAGTCCCGGAAGTGTCTCTGGCAATAGTGATATGATCCTACGTGTTCAGTGTTGTATTGCACATGTGCATGTCCCACCTAATGAGCTTTTGATGTGGGCTGGATGACACACATGCTCAGTCACTCCTCCTACTGCCAAGTCTCTGCATTGTGTTCTCTGTACAGTGATATAGCAATGTGTCAACATCCAACATATATGGGCTGAGGCTCGAGGGACACACACATGCTCAGTCACGTCCTTAAGAGGGGGGGGTCTCTGGCATAGTTCGCGAAGTGATCTCTGTGACACAGTGTATAGCAATGTGGCACATCACCTAATGAGCTGAGGCTGGAGGACAACACCATGCTCAGTCACTCACCCTCAGCAAGGTCTCCTGCATAGGAATCTCTGTTACAGTGTTTAGCATTGTGCCACATCCACAAACTAATGAGCGGAGGCGCTTCGAGGACACTTAAAGACTCTTTTATTTAGAAAAAAACTCTTCCTGCCGGAGCCGAGAAGTAAATGTCATTTATTGTGAGTTGGCACCAGAGGGAAGAAGATGGGGTACATTATGTCCGATCTCCCACCACAGCAGCGCACAAAGCGGTGGGCCATGACATTTGAGGAAATAAACTTAATCTAAATTACTGTGTCTTCAATGCTAAAAATTCTGTGAATTCGTTTTAAACAGGTACGATAATTCATCCTGAGAGATCTTATGGACTAGGAAATTAGATTCAGGGGATAATCCAGTTAATGCAAATGATATCCTGTTTATTTAAATTAAATAAATTTAAATTTAAACGAATCTTTCTAAAGTCATAATTATTTATAATATTAGGTTTTTTTGGTATGTGTACTTTACAAATTCAGGCAGATGTTGTCATTGCGAGCACGTTCTGGGGTATTGGCGATGCCCCTTACAACAAGATGCCAGTTTGCGGCGGAATGTGTTGGTGGAGCCCAAGGACAGTTATCATTTTCATTGACTCCAAACTATTTACTGCAGGAAAATTGTTAGTCCCCATAACTTTCATTGGACCTTTTGGTAAGAATAGTAATTCTATAGTAACATTACTACTATTTTGTTTTACTCTGCAAATCTGTTCCATCTTAAGTCCTATAAATCGGACCAGCTGCCTTAAAACAGCAGAGGCCACAAATTTTGCAGGTTGGACTGAAAGGCTACAGCGGTTTTGGTAGGTATAATCGGTGAGGACACGTGGCTTTTCACAGCAGGATGATTAATGTGAGATTGCTTTTTAGATTGACATCTAGTAATGACATCTAGTGACCAGTATGAAAACTGCAGTTCAAGAATTTATTTTACATGGACATCTCATCACCTTATGAAATCGTCAAAAATCTTAAAACTTAGTTGCACCCCTACCTGCCACCAGTGTTTGTTTTTTTTTTTTATGCATTCGGCAAGGTTTCATTTGTTCTTCCTCGCCTCCTTTTTTATTTTTCCATCTACATAGCTACAGGAGGGCTTGTTATTTGCAGGACAAGAAGTAAATTTTAATTGTAAATTTACCATATCATACGACGTACTGGAAAACCAGAAACAAATTCTTTGTGGGGTGGAATATGAAAAAACTGAATTTCGGAATTTTTTTTTGTGGAGGTGTGCTTCATTTAATGAAATTAGCTTATTGCTCTCCTGGTGTATGCACAATTTTATGACTCACCCTGTGAGGGTCGATTTTTTCTTCCAATGATATCCAAGATGTTTTAGGATTTTTGCATTATTTTTTACGATTTAAAAAAAAATTAAAAATTATTTTAAAATTTTACATTATGACACCAATAACTTTTCAATTTTTCCATCTATGAGCCTGAGTGAAGTTTTTTTGGGGGGGATGAAGTGTAGTTTTTATTGCTGCCATCTTGGATATATGTGACTTTCTGATCACTTTTTGTTCCCATATTCTTGGGAGAAAGGTAACGCTCACCCAGAAAAAAAAATATTTATTATTGTGGATTCACACTTGTTCTGGTTTTTTTTTGTTTTTTTTATGGTGTTCACAGCACTGGATAATTGATGTTACGTTTTAATAGCCAGACACCAGTTATGTGTATTTTTCCAATTTTTTTTTTTCATTTTTGCATTTGTGAAATAGCAAAAAGGGTTTTATAAACTTGAACTTTTTTATTATTTTTTCATTTTTAAACCTTTTTTTTTTAATTTTCAATTTTTATTCAATATTTTTTATATTTTTAAAACTTTTTTTTAGCTGTAATTGGACTTTTTTTTAGGGAGAGAATGGTCTTAAAACCTGCTCGGCCCATACATGCAGATTTTAAATCGGCTTTTGAGGATATGTATGAAGGCTTCCTACACAGTATATATTGATTGAGATGAGTTCGCTTACTTATTAAGATTTTTATACATTTGATCAGACACATTTATATGTCTCCAGCCATGGCCCGCTTTGATTATTGGTAATGGTTTGGGTACAATACTAGCGTACATGTGCATATTTGTTACGATTCTGGCTACATCGATCATGCCCCTTTAGCCCTCTCCCACAAATTGGAACGCATTCAAAAAAGTGTTGTATATCTGGTGCTGAATGGGCCAAGTTTGGATGTACAACTGTTCATGAATCTATAGAAAAGGGCTACAACAGGTTTTTGGTTGCAAACCACACCAGGAATCTGCCGCAGCCCCGTTCTTTCAATGATTCGCTGCCTTAGATCCCACTCCCAATTTTTTATTTTATAGGTTTTACTCTGATTGTCGATTACCGCAGGCGTACGGGAAAATGGCGAATCACATTGGTAAAACTATTATGCAATATCTATAAATTCTCAAATTGGCAGAAACACGTTTTCTAATATGGAATTTTCCTATTGCAATTTGTCTTGGGGATCGTTTAACTTGTTTAGTGTTGATTCGAACCTATTTTAGGTTAGGTTAAGTTGCTAGGTGAGAACTTCTCGAATTTTAGAAATCGAAACGAACCCCACGGTTAAATTATCGCATTGTCAGTTCGAGAGTAAAAGTTCTAGTTCTAGTTTCGAACACGCCATTTTCTGTTTAAGTTTCAGAGACGAGGCTTTATGCACTTTTTGAGCCATCAATTAGTGCAGAGCACAGAGAGAGTGTCTAAAAACATAATAACTGAGGTCTGTACGGCTTCATGGCTGCATATGATACAATGACCTGTTATATAATATTTCACGTTATTGCACTTCACGTTCTGTGAACGCCTACTGTACTGTACATTAATGGTCTTATTACCAGATAGCATTTTTTCCTTACTCCTTGGATAGGGAGCAACTAAGTTAGGGAGTTTGTATTGACCTGGATGCAATCTTTTCCCACACCCGTAGCTGTTTATTTTGGCGACATTTTGGCCTTGTTGGGGCTGATCCACATAAAACACACGTAACTACTACATTTTATATGGATATATATTATACTGTGGGCTTGGATTTGCTATAAATCATACTCACTGCCCATTAGTTAGATTTTGAGTATTTGTTTTGGGAGGTTCAGTATTTTTGATAACGACCGTCTCCAAATTTCTCCTATGTTGTCTAAAGGGTCTTTTGGGCCTCACATTTCAGGATTAGCACAGGCTCCATTGCAGCTGCTACCGTAATAGAATCTTTGCTATTTATAGCTACACCCATGCTTGCAAGCGGTCACTCTATCTTTTCAGTCATGTACAATCTTAGGAGCCAAATTTTCTTCTCTAAGTAATGTTGCAGTATCCAGTTCATCGTTCCGATATGTTGGTAATTCAGCTTCTCCCATCACCTGTATTAGGCTCTATAAAAATCAACCAAACATTCTTCTCACCATTAGACTTTTAAATGGGATTCAAAGTTCAGAGTATCGAATAGTATTCGTATCGACACTCACATACATGTCCGGAGGTGCTATCGATAACTAGAACTTTTTACTGTTCAATCATTACACTAGTCTGCGATAACGTTTATTTTTCCGATGTTTTGGAACCAAAGAAAACGAAGGTTGTAATATGTGGGCAATGATGGGGGCCATAGAGACTTTAATTAGGCTCCTGGCTGCCCTGAATATCTGTTGGCACGCCACGATTGCATCACAGGGGGCTGATCAGGAGCAGCGATGGACCAGGGCACCATTGTTTTATTATTTTGATCTAACTGGTTAAATGGCCGGAATCTGCGTTATCTCTGATCTTGGCCACTGACGGTTTGAACAAGTCAGGCTGTAACTACAACTGGTACCGCACTCATTAGTGGAGCCCTCCCATAATACCTGTCAGCATGTAATAGAAACTGGTACCTGCTACTCGTCAGTGAGCCCTCTCCATAATTCCTTATCAATATCATAGCCTCAATGTACATCAGATGTTCATAGGGATGACACTAAGAACAATTTTGAAAATGTGACCCTAATTTACTATGTTGAGGAAATGTACGGACCGTACACGATATTCGAGAGAAGAAGCATTTAGCAGTTAATCCGTTTTTCAATGTGTTTATGTCATGATAAACTTTACTAAACTTTATTATGTGTTTTACTGGTGATAGGAGGAATATTTTAATTACGTGTAAATACCAAAAAAAAATCAGAATATTTTTGCTGTTTAGATTTACACAGTAAATCTATATTCTTCCTGTATAAGGCAATGATAAAAGTAGTTTGAAGGATTCGCGATCACATAATTTCTCATATGTTCGGTATGCTTGTCATTCCCTCAAGCTGAGTTAATTAATCTTCACGTCGCTCGGAATACCTGGCTCCCGGCAAAGAGCATCCAACATTCGAACTTCAAACAAAAAAAGACTGGATCCAGCGTTCTTGGTTGAGCAAAATGTGACTTGAAATTATTATCTTATAGACGTGCAGACTTACCTGGTTACTAAACAAAATAAAAATTAACAACCATTGCGATTACAGGCATAAGGGACATTTTCTGCCCTTGATCCGGTTCAAATGTACTATGTATCAGTGGTCACAAGTAAACGTTTTGTAATATGGCGCGTTACGTTATCACCACGGTCTTATCCTTAATTTAAAAATCACAATAATATTGCTATCGCTGGAAAGCTTGCTTTTTAAACACATTTTTTTGGTCTGTACGCATATTGAGCAATAATTGTCCGCTTTACCTAATATATATACGATGCAATTCATTTTCTATTATTGTTTAAACCTCACCGGGTGGGACTCTCGTTTCCCAGCTCGCTAGGATCCAAAATGCTTCACGCAGACAGCAATCGAGTTTCCCAGTACTCATCGTTGTGTGGACGATTGTCACAGTTCAATCCAACAAATATGAAACTATCGATTCAGATGCGAACTGCAGTGTAACTTCCACAAAAATGCCTTACTGCTCGGGTGTGAGTTACTTTGTGCTTTTCATAATACCTATGCTAATATGTTCCTGAATTCTACACTATCATTTTCCGGATTACTGCTGCCTATGTAAGTTTTTTTACAGCTTGTCGGCGATTGAGATTAAATAAGACTGGTACGGCTGTCACAATTTTTAAAATTATAAAAATTGTTTATTTTATATTTTTTTTGTTTTATTTTGACACGAATAACAATCAGTTTTATCCATTATACTTGCCATATTTTGCATAGTTTTTTTTCCACATGCATAATTGCCCTCAAAGCAAGCCATGTTCAGACAATTTTTGCCTGGAAATAACTAGTGAAATAGTGTCTCCAATTGTTTTGCTTGTTTTGCCCACCATTTAACCCCTTCCAACATATAAGCTAAGAGGGTCTTGTCTTAAGATGTTATGTTTTTATAAAAAATTTTTTTATAATCCAATTCCTCACTGCAGGTGGCGTTGCTAGGGTCCTAAAACATCCGGGGCTCGGGCCCGTTTTTGTTTTTTCCCGCCTCATTGTGAACCTGCGGATGTTTTTTTACAGAGAAAAACCTTCTGTTCCTGTCACTAATTTTCTCCACATCCCACACAGATCCCGCCATCCCCCTCAGCAGGGCACTGTACAGTAAAAATCACCAATGACAAATTTACTTTTTCAGAACTTCTCACCTTCATATTACATACCCCTAAACAGTTTACTCAAATAAACCACCGAACATGGAGCAAATCTACAACAAGTGATTGTGACTAAAAACACTCCAAAAAAACCAAGACCCAAAACTATTACTACTTAAGGCTCAAATAATCCTGCCAGACCCTGACCGAACGCGACCCCCCCAAAGTGAATACCACTGTACACAGGCTCCCGATACATATACCACCGCCATACAGGGACCAATACTGGTTAGATACTAGTTGTAGTAGACTCTGCGAAATATAAAATGATTACACTGCAGTTACATTTAGTGACTCACAGGAGACCGTCTTTCTGATCAGCGTCGTTTTACTTTCCCTTTTCTTCTCCATCCGGTTCACAACCTTCATGCTGATATCTCCCGGCCAAAGACTCGTCCCTAGGATTTGAACAAAATACTTAGAATCCTCACATTTTCCAGCAACTCATTAATTTTAGGTATAGCAGTCCCCTCAGTTAGGTATAAGGGGCACTGAAGCAGTATATGGGCCACAGGCAGGTATATGGGTCCACAGGCAGGTATATGGGGGGCCACAGGCAGTATATGGGGGCACAAAGGCAGTATATAGTGGCACTGAGGAGGTATAAAAGAGCACGAGGCAGGAAAATTTAGGGCACGGGCAGTATATAGGGGGCACAGGCAGGTTAGGGGGGCACAGGCAGGTATAGGGGCACAGGCGGTATAGGGGGACGGCAGTAATGGGGCCACGGGCAGGTAAAAGGGGCATTGAGGGATAGGGGGCACGGCTATAGGGCATGGGCAGTAAAAGGGGCCACAGGCGGTATAGGGGGGCCAAAAGGGCATAATTGGGGCAACGGCATTTATATGGGGCCACAGGCAGGTATATGGGTCAGGGCATATAGGGGGGGCACGGGGATATTGGGGGGCCAAAGCAGGTATAAAAGGGCACAAACATATTGGGGGGCAATGGGGCAGAATGGGGGCAATGAGGCGTAAGGGGGGCCACAGGCAGGTATATGGGGGCACAGGCGGGGGTATATGGGCAACAGGCAGGTATATGGGGGGCAACATGCAGGTAGAAAGGGGCACAGGCATCATATGGGGGCCAAAGGGATATGGGGGCCCAGGCGGGGATATGGGGGGGCCCAGGCGGGGATATGGGGGTCACAGCAGTAATGGGGAAAGGCAGTATATGGGGCCACGGGCAGGATAAAAGGACACAGGCGCAAAGGGGGGCCACAGGCAGGCTTTAATGGGCACAGCATATATGGGGGGCCCACGAAGGGATAGGGGGGTCCAGGCAGGGATATAAGGTTCCATATTTTCCTGTAAGAAGATACATTTTCTTCTGTGAGAGGGTTAAATTTGTTTTGTGATACTGCACAGTACCCACCATGCAATTGAATACTAGAGTAGAGACTAGTTACGTCCATACTTAACCATACACAGTTGTCAGTCCACCGAAAATTTTTAAAATTCTCAATCACTGACGAACTGTCTCTCAAGCCTAGGGGACATTGCACCTGGGTGCCCGGGAGTCTTCCCATTACTGAGTTTTTCATTGATACCCGCAGCTGGATCAATAGGGGAGAAAACCCGTGGAAAGTATTTTTGTGTGTTTTCGGCACACCATAGAACGTGGGTACTCTAGGTTTTTTTACCGTTAGATATTTAACTTGTTTTTCAGTAAATACTCCTAGGCTACTACCCTCTTCTAACAATTTAGTAAATTTCTTTTGCATTTCCTTTGTAGGGTCTTTTTTTAACTTACGATAAGTATGGGTATCATCCAAAGTCTCCCTTATCAATTTCTATATAGCCTCATCCACATGACAGTGCCCCCCCCCCCTTATCTGCCTTTTTTATAATAAGATTGTTATTTCTCTTTATTTCATTCAACGCTTTATGTTCCTGTTTTGGCATATTATATTTAATGTTTTTTTTATTTTTGTTTTGTATTTGTTGTTGTATATCTTTGAGGTCTCTTTCCATAGTTGACTGGAAAATATCCATTGCGTTGACACGAGCCTTGAAGGGGTAGAATTGGGGGTTGCCACTGTCATGCTGGATTGTGACATCACAATCCGTTTTTTCTCTCTCATCCTGTAGTTCCTCAAGGATCAATAATGATCGCTGTTCCGGAAAAGACAAAAACTGGAAAGCATTATGGTATAAATCAGAATTCCTAACGAGTTGCTCTGGGATACTTTCACCTTCCACTTTGTCCTTTAAATATACATCATTTTCCCTTAAAAAAAACGCTTTACCGTAAGCAATCTTACAAATTTGTTAAGGTCCAGTAGGGTATCAAAAAGATTAAAGTGACTAGTAGGGGAGACATTGAGTCCCTTTTTCAGTACATTTATCTGATCTGTAGACAGAATAGCGGGAGTAAGTATGATAACATTGTCCTCTGTATCTATATATTTTATTTCTTTCTGGCAGTCTTTGTTATTTTTTTTTTGTTGTGGTGTGTTTTTTCCTCCTCTTTTCCCCCTTTTTTTTTGGCGTTTGTTTTGTCTTTTTTCCCTTTGGGTTTTTGTTTCCGGGTAGTTTGCCCTTTCCCCACTGATAAATTTTTTCCGGTCTGGGGGGGCCTGACATCCCCTGTATGTATGTCCCCCCAAAGGGGAAACGAGATTCCGGTAGGTTTTAAACAATAGAAATTTTTTAAATCATAAAATTTTTTGGGGGTAAAGCGGTTGCCCCAAAAGGTTAAAACCCAAAAAAAGGGTTTTTAAAAAAAAGCTTCCAGCATAGCAAAAATTTTTTGGTTTTTTAAAATTAAGGATATAGGGTGATACACGAAACGCCCATTTTACTATTTTTAAATTGGCCCACACTGACCCTTTTACATTTGAACCTTTGATCAAGGCGGAAAGTCCTTTTTTCCCCTAAAAAACGCTTTTTTTTAAATTTTTTAAAATTTTTTTAGAAACCCTTCTGCACTGTTTTAAAAGTAATAAATTAAAAGCACTTTCTTAAACCAAGAACCCCTGGTCCAGTCTTTTTTTTTTAAAATTCTTCTTGGGCTCCCCCCTTTTTCAGGGAGGGAAAGAAAAAACCCCCTGGGTTATATTTCGGGCGAAGTGTTTGTTCGGGGGTGGGTCATCTTCTTTGGGAGCCCTTCGAGGACCACAACGTTTGATAAACCCTTTTTTACATCCGGGAAAAACTTCAAAAAGAAGCAAAAAAGGTAAAAAATTTACATATTTTCTTTCATGGCCACAGATGTATTAAGGATCACAATAACTATTTATTAGAGGAGTTCCCCATCATTAAGTCAATTACAAGTTGTCTCTCTACTAAAACAAGTGTCGGGCTGGAGTACTTGGGCCCAACAGTGGAATTGATGCTTGGGGCCCAACATGGGTAAATTTTTTTGAATTAAACCAGTAGAGCTGATTCTTGGAGCCAAACAGTGGAGTTAATTCCTGGACCCCACCATTGGGGGTTTTTTCCCCCTGGGCCCCACCAGGGGATTTTGTTTCCCGGGGCCCCCCCAGTGGGTTGATTCCGGGGGCCCCCCCCCGTGGAGATGATTCCGGGGCCCCCACCATTTGAGTTATTCTTGGACCCCACCAGTAGTTGATTCTTGGGGCCCCCCCAATGGACTGATTTTTGGGGGCCCCCACCATTGGGAGTTAAATTCTTGGGGGCCACCAGGGGAGTTGATTTTTTGGGGGCCCCCAAGGGGAGCGATTTTTTGGGGTCCACCAGGGGGGAATTCATTCTTGGGGCCCCAAACCATTGGATTTTAAAACCCTTGGGGGCCCCACCAGGGGATTTGATTTCGGGCCCCACTGGAGAAAGTTTGTTTCCCTTTGGCCCCACCGGGGGGAGTTGATTCTTGGGGCCCACCAGGGGGAGCGATTCTTGGGCCCACCAGGGGAGCTGATTCTTTGGGGCCCCCCCAGTGGGGGTTAAATTCTTGGGGCCCACCATTTGGAAATTTTAAATTCTTGGGGCCCACCTGGAATTTTGATTCCTGGCCCCACCATTTGGATTTTGTTTCCCTTGGTTTCCCATCAGTGGATTGATTCCGGGGCTCCACTAGGGAGTTGATTCTTTGGGAAACCCCCCAAGTGGAGTAGTTTCCCTTGGGGCCACCAGGGGAGAAAGATTTTTGGGACCCACCAGTGGAGTTTGGGGATTTTTCCTGGGCCCCCACCAGTAAAAACTATTCTTGGGCCCCCTTTAAAAGTTGATTTTTGGGGTTTCCAAACCCTTTGGAGATGATTCTTGGGCCACCAGGGGAGTTGATTTTTGGGGCCCACCAGTGGAGCTGATTCTTGGGGGCCACCAGAGGAGTTCACTCTTGAGGCTCACGGTGGAGGACATTCCTGAGGCCCACCCTACAGTTATTGCACATGCCTCTAACTATCCAAGTAACATTTTTCCAGCATAATTAGTGTTGAAACACCGGCGTGACTCATCAATTCATGGGAAAAAAATTTTGTTAAATTTTGGGTTTTTTAAACCCATTCCACCAAAAGGGGCTTCCTGTGGCCCCCGGCCCCAGCCACCGGGGACAAATTGTTTCAAAAAGGGCCTTTCTTTGAAAGAGTCTTGCCGGGGAATCATGATTTTTTCCTTTCCCGTTAGAAAATTGGGGGTAAAAACAAATTCCACCCTTGGGAAAAAAACTTTCAGAAACCAACCAAGCCTCCCACCCTTTTTCCATACAAAAAAAACTTTCCCTTTTTTCCGGGCCCCGACCCTGGGAAAATTTGGGGAATCATGAAATTTAGGGTCACATAGTACTGAAAAAGTGTGGAAGGGGGGGCAAACTTTGGGGCCGGAAGGGGTTTGTGGGCGGGGGGGGGGGGGACCCGGAGGGAACGGGGGTCCGGGCATGGGTTTTTTTCTTTTGGGCAAGGGAAAATTTGGGGATTTTTTTAAAGGGAAAACCCCTTTGTCCCACATCCCGGGTTTCGGGTTCCTAAAGGGGGTGGGTTTTTAGGGGCTTAGGGGGAGGGGGAAAGGGCACTTGGGGCATCCCCACCCGGTTTTTTTACAGTTTGACAAAAACCCCAGATCAACGGCTTCGGGCCTTAAAAAAAGAATGGAGAGGGGGAAAAACCCTTTTAAATTTTTTTTCCTTTTAAAACTTTCTTTTGCTGGATATCCCCCCTTATATTTTGGGTTTTTTTGAGATGCCCGTCTCAAAACTTTGGCGGCCCAAAAGCCCGGAATCGGCACCTGGGCTTCCAAATTTTTTCTTGGGGTTTATCCCCCGAAAACCCCCCCGTCCCCCTTTCGGCCCCCCTAGCGGGAAAGGGGCCCCTTTTTTTTTTTTGGCTTCAAAATGTTTTTTAAAAAATTTAAAAAAAAATTTTTTAATTTCCTTTTCCGTGCTTTTTTTGGCCCCGCGGCCAATATCCCTTCTTTCCATACCCCCTTTCCCCTTTCGCCCTTTCAAAAACCCTCTCCCCCTTTTTTTCCCCCCATATAAACCTTTTATCAAATTTTTTTTTATTTTTTTTTCCCTTTTTGTGGGTTTTTTGGTGGTTTTTTGTGTGCGTTTTTCTCCCTTCCATTCTTTGATGTTCACTATCTTACAACACTGATCCCAAAAACTTGACTCCCAGAGTTCTGGTCCCAGAGTCTATGTCTCATAGTTAATTCCAGACAGGGACCAGTCTCCTTTCTTCTCCAACCCCCTATTGATCCTCCTCCCAACCTATCTATCTATCCTACCTCAAATATACCCACCCCCCTTTTTTTTTTTTTTTCTTTTTTTCATTACTATCTTATTACACGAATCCCAAAACGTGACTCCCAGAGTTCTGGTCCCCGAGTCATTAGTCCAGGTGTTCCAGAGTCTATTTCCTATCATAGTTCATTTTGGACAGGGACCAGTCTAATTCCCCACCTCCCTATTGACCCTCCCCCCCCCCTCCCAACCTATCTATCCTACCCAAACTATACACACTTTTTTTTTTTATATATACATCATATATGCTAAATACCTTAATAAAACTACCTTACCCCATCTTGAAGGCTCTGGTTCAGTGTCTGTAAACTTTCTTTGTCTTACATTAAAAGAAACAAAAAAACTTCGTGCATAGAAATACAGCCACCACCAGAAGGATGAAGTCTACAAGAATCAGGTCTCCCCAAAAGACAATCCCCTCCAAAGTGTGGATGCTCTAGGGTCCCCCAACCTCCCAAAAATCCCCCGAGCAACACCTTCACAGATCGTCCAGATGTCCTACTCACCTCCTCCCTCTGGAAGGATTTTCTGACGCGTCGGGTACTAAAACCGTGTACACCATGTGTGATACTACCACTGCGCTGACTTGAATAAAGTGCACGGGTCCTGTCACCCCGGGTATTTGAATGCTCCATAGACCACTCAGCAAGGAGAGGCTCCCAACCTGGGCCAACCTAAGAAGCACCCACCCTTTTGTAAACCTCTATATTGTAAGGGCAGTGAAGCAGGAAATGCTCCATGCTCTCTAGTGCATTGCTGCACCCCTATTATCCCCTATCATCATGGTTCCTGAATTTCACATTACCACTTACATATAGCTTTCCATGGAAGCAACGCCAGGCCACATCCCAAACCTTTAAAGGGATCCTGTCTGAATTCAGAAAACGTAACCCTGCCCTCAGATCCTGACCTGGGCAATCCTTGAGGGCTAATGGTCTCCGGAAATGGGTCGACAACACCCTTTTCAAACCAGGAATTTCCTGGCGAGGATTCTTATCTCCACCATCTCCAGACCCCATCGGCGGATGATCTTCAGAGTCAGGGCAACATATGCCGGGAAATACTCGCGTGATCTGCGAAAATTCTTCACTTGACCCCCCCAACTCCCATTCCTGGAAGTAAGGCTGAAACCATTCCTGACAGGAGACCACCCACAGAGAAGGGCCTGTAGTCCACATACACGCCAGGTTGATCTTAAAAAAGGTGTTCATTAAGAACATACGGGGTTAACCATACCTACCCCCCTAGTCTCCTCTTGTGTATGTCACCTTCTCCTGATTAGGTTCATTCTATTCCCCATAACATCTGGAAGAACAGACTGTAAACCCGCGGCCAGAGAGACTCGGGAAAAAAGGCACACGCTGCCCAGATAGATGAATAATGGGAGCAGGAAGGATTTGATCAAGCTAATACTCTCTATAAGGGTTAATGATCAACCCTTCTACTGGTCACCTTCTGAGCAGCATTGTTTAGCCTGTCCTCCCAATTTTTTTCGGGTATTCACCCTGGCCGAAATCAATGCCTAAGATCTTTACTGTTTCCTGGGGGCAGGAAGGGTGTCTGGAAGATCAAACATAGGGTCCCCTTCTCCCATCCAAAGACTTTCACACTTATTCTGGTTAATTCTGGACCCGGAAGCTTCCGAATAGCTCTCTACCTCCGACATCACCCATCCCGCCTCCTCTGTCAAGGAGACAAAGACAGTGACATCATCGGCATAGGCTATTACCTTCAGGGCAGGTGCTAATGTCCGCGAGACCATCCTTACGCCTGCCAACGGTCTGCAATCTAGCCTAATTAAGAAGGGATCGATTGCAAACGCGTAAAGCAGAGGGCTTAGGGGACAACCCTGATGAACACCAGATTCCACCCCGAAAGGTCGCCCAAACCAACCGTTCACCAATGGAAAAGTCTCAGCCCCTTTATACAAGGTCTTTAACCAAATTACAAACCTCCCCGGTAGGCCATAATTCAGAAGAGTGGACCAGAGGTACTCATGATTATCCCGATCAAAAGCTTTTGCCTGATCCAAAGACAGCGTGAACCCCTTCCAGTGACCCGCCCTGCCCCGCTCCACTGCCTCCCTGACACCAAGGGCCGCGCTAACTGTGCTGCGACTGGGAACGGAGCAGTGCTGAGCCGATGAAAGGAGCTGTGAGGCAGATTTTATCAGCCTATTAAAAAGCACTTTTGCCAGAATTTTCCTGTCTACATTGAGCAGCGCTATGGGACACCAATTCTCAATGTGGGACGGATCTTTACCCTTTGACAAGATGATCAGGGCAGACCTCATAGTTTCATAGTTTCATAGTTTGTAAGGCTAAAAAAAAAGAAAATCGTCCACTATTCATTTCTGTTTTTGCTAAGGTTTAAAACCAAAAGGAAGGCAAAAACCCCCAATGAGGTAAAACCCCAATTTCCTCTTTTTTAGGGAAAAAATTCCCTTTCCCTTTGACTCCAATCGGAAATCAGAAAAACCCCGGGATCAATGCCCCCTCTCCAAATTTTCCTTGTCACTGTAACTTTTAAAATTATTATGCTCCAAAAAAAAAAAAAAAAGGGGGCACCCAAAACCCCTTTTTTTAAACCCGGGGTTTATTAAATTCCCCATGACTTTTTCCCTCGGGCCCGGGAGAATTCCATAGTTCCACTGCTCTTACAGTAAAGAACCCCTTTAAATTTTGGAGAGTCCCGAGGAAAAGGACACTCATTTAATACCTCATTAAAAGGGGGGAAAACCCAAGGTGCCCTTTTAAAGGCTTGTAAAATTTTGGGTTTTTGGGCCCAATGGGGTTCCCCGGAGTCTTTTTTGGAGGCTAAGCCTAAAATCGCCCCCTTCACTTCCTCTTCTCTAATTCTCCTGTAAAATTTTCATCATTAAGGGGCTTTTTCCCTTTATTCAGGACGGGCTTCGGCCAGGAAACCCAGCATTTGCCCTTGATTTATTTTCCCTCCTGCCCAAAAATGGGGAGTAAAAGGGGACCAAAAGGATCTCCAGGATCTCGATTTTGACCGTTTCAGAGACCCCCGTACTGTCTTTTAGGCCTTCACCATTTTTACAACCTACTGACACCCCAAACAGTTCTTTTTAGGGCCCGGGCGAGGGGTATTTACCAAAATCCCTCTAAAAAACCCAAGGGTTTGGTGTACTATCATACGGACATCCTTGAGGCAAAAATTTCACCCGGGGAGATCTCCTCACGGCTCCCTCCAGCCAAAATAAATTTGCTCATTTTCCCCTTAGACTCAAAAAACGGGTTGGTACCTGACAACTCAAAGGCTCGGGGTCTTGGCGCAAAAATTCGCAGCTCTTTTTTTGAATACTTCCCACCACTCTGTTTTTGCTTCAAAAAGGGGCCCAGTAATGGGTCCCCTGACTCTGAAGGAAAGTCCTCAAAGGGTTTTGTCTGATTTCCTTTTCTTCTAGGGTAAACAATTCAGTTTCCCAAATTTAACCCCTTTTCCCCATACAAAGGGTTTTCTAAAATTTTCAAAAAAAAACAAAATAAAACAGGGGTTTTGGAGAAATCTCCCTCCACCACCAAAAAAGGACGTCGAGAAAGTTTCCCCCTTTTAAAAATAAAACCTATCTAACCTAGACCTAACCCTGCCTACCCCAATGGAAAGTGCCCCCCTGGGGCCCTTTGGGGAAAGCCTGATGTGGACACCACCAGACGAGTTTCGCTGACGATTCTTTTCAAAGCCCCCCTTCATGCCTACCCTCGGAACCCCCAAAACTATCAGAGGACCCCCGAGACGGTATTGAAGTCCCCTCCAAAAGATGATTTGGGGGCTCGAAAAAGGGGAAAAGGTTTAACCCTTTTAAATAAAGAGCATTTCCCTGTCCCACTGGTTTTGGGGGCCCCGTAATTTTTAATTAGTTTTTAATTCTTGCCCCTTTCCCCAATACGCCCCTCTAAATCAAAAACCCCCCCATTTCGACCAATAACCCGTCTGCATTAAACCTCGGCGTTAAAAATAACCGCCACCCGGGGGTTAAAATGGCTCGGCTGCAAGTGACCAATAGGGGGGACCGGCCCCCATTCCCCTCTAACTTTTTTTATGACCGACAAGTCGTCAGCCTGGTCTCTTGCAAGAACAAGATTCAGGCTTCAACCCCGGGTGAGAAAATCAAAGGCCGTATATTTCCCCCATATCTGACTTAATTCTGGGAACGTTAATTTCTTGGGCCCGCTCAACCGGGGGTTTTTGGGGGCCGGGCCATCCTGGTGATTAAGCTCACAGCCTTTTTCTTAAACTTTAACCACCAACCCTCCCCCTTCCCCCATCCCTTAGTCGGGGTTTTTACCCTTTTTAAAAATTACAATAAAACCATATTAACCAAAACCCCTATCACCCTTCCCATGTGCTATTTGCTCCTCCCCAAATCTCAGTTTTCTCGCCCTTCTTCCCTCTACCCCCCCGGGGTTTGAGGTAATTAGCTGTCATTTTTGGGTCTCCCGGGGGGGATAGGGAAACCCCTCCCAAATCCCCCCCGCCTTTCCCCTTTTTTAAAGTCATCCCTTTCCCCCCATCCCCCTGATTAGGCCAAAAGGGTCTGAGACTCCTTAAAAGGTTTTTGGGGGTTTTAAATCAGAGGGGGGTTTTTTTCCCAGCCTTCCTTATCCCGGGCACCTGGCTCAGGTTAAGGGGGAAGAGTGGTCCCTTCTAATGAAGAGAGTTGCCCCTTCTCCCTCTCCCCCTTTCCCCCCTTTTTGCAACCCGTTTTGTAAAACGCTTGTCCCTTTCCCTTCCCTCACTCCCCTTTTCCTCTCCCCGAGTGATAGGGGGGCTGTGGAGGGCAAACTTTTCCCCCCCTTCCTCAATCCCCGGTTTTCCTTTCCCCTATGCACTTTTTCCCTCAAACCTCGGTTGTTCCCGCTCTAGAGGGGTTTCCGGGGTTTTTTTGAGTTCAAGGGGCCCCCCAGCATGGTTCTGAGAAGCCCCTTTTCCCCCCCCTTTCTATGCCCCCTCCCCCAAATTTTTAACTGGGGCTGTCGTTTTCTTTTTTCCCGGCATTGGTCATCAGCTCCTTCGCCTTTGCTGTTTTCCCCCCTCTTGTCCCCCTTCCCAGGTCCCTCGGTCCCCTTTCTCTCTCCCCTACCGCCTTGGGGGGCAAAGGAGTTTTTTGGGGGCAGAGAGAGGGCCCGCGACTAAAGGGGTGGCCCCCAAACCAAACCCCATAGGGGGGGGGGGCAGCGAATCCTGCCACAGGATGAGGGTAGATGGCCTCCCCCCCCACACATTGCCACACCTGTCCCTGCACTGGGGGCTGAAATGTGTGGGGGCGCCACACCGTGACAAAGTTTTTTGCGGCTGCCCCCCCCGGGAAAAAACCAGAATTCTATCCCGCCCCCACGAAGGGGGGGAGGATGGGAATTGGGGACAGGTTACCAGCGTACCTAAATTTTTACCATGAAGGGCCAGGCCCCCGACCCAAAGGGCCCAATTCCCTCCTATTTTTTTTCTGAAATTTGGGTGACTCCCATATCTGTTTAACCAGGGCATGAAAGTCTATGTAACAGAGTGATTCAATTAAATTGTAAAACGGGCACTCCCTTAATTTTTTTTTGGCGGATATCGCTTGGGGAACGGGGAAACCCCCGCCCCTCGGGGCGATGACTGGTTTTAGCTCATAGCGGGGCCAAAAAAAGCTCAATCCCCCTGCCCGCAAGAACTCACCCTCATATAAAAGGGGACCCAGTAATGTATCAGGGGAAAGAAAGTCTGATACCCTTTAATTTCCCTCCCAAAAAAAAAAAGCTCCACCCAAATTAGACTATTAGGAAATTGTATCCTTTGCCTACCCAATTTAAAACGGACGACATTTCCCCTTTGGGGACACCTTGCCCGGTTTTTAGGAGGTGGGCCCGGCACTTTCTCCTCCGTCCTTTGCTTCTTTGGAAGGGCAGAGAGCCCCTGCCTCCTGTCCCAAAAAACATTTGGGGATCTCCCTCCCCTCTATGGGGACTGGGTTGGTTCCCCTCTCTTTTGGGGCCTCCCGGAAAAAGCGGGTATCTTCCTCGCTGTCGGCAAAGGTTTGGGGTCGGCAACCCCCCCCGTCGCCAAATTTTGCATAGCTTTCGACCCCCCCCACCATATGAGGGGGGGTCCGCTGCGGCAGGAGGGGCGGGGGGGCCCCCCCCTCCCCATCCTTGTAGTGCTAGCCCCCCCATTAACCCCCTTTTTCACCATCATTCATTCCCTTTAATTTTTTCCCTCCCTTTTTTCTTTAATTTCTTTCCCTTTCTTCCACACCCTTTTTAAAAAAATTTTTTTTTTCCCCACATTTTTTTCCCCCCCCACTTTCTGCAAATTTTCCCCAACCTTTTCTCCGTTTTCCATTTCCACCTCCCCCCCTTAATCTCCCCCACCTTTTTCTCCAACATTTTTTCCCGGCACAATTTTCACCAACCCTTTCCCCACTTTACCGGCACATTCCACCACATTTCCCCCATTTTCCCACACATTCTCACCCCAACCCCTTTCCCCCCATTTGACCCCACCCCTTTTTCACCCAACCCTTCCCCACATTTTGACCCCACCAAATTTTCACCTTTAAATTTTTCCCCTTTTTTATTCTCACCCCAAAATTTTGTTCACAATTTTTTTCCCCCATTTCCCTTCACGCCCACATTTTCCCCCTTCCTCTGGACCAGCTCCTTTTATTTTTAAAAATGAGGGGGTAAAGGGCCCTCCCCCATTTGGGTCAAGAATGTTTGTGAGACTAAATTCATCTTGAGCCCCAAAATTACTCCCCCCCTTAGCTCTTCGCCTGGGGAAATTCCCCCCCGGGGCACTTGGGTTTTCCCCGAGAAGTCCTAATTTAAAACAAATTTAAAACCCTTTAAAAAGTACACATTTTTAATAGATCTTAAAAATTTAAAAAATTGACATTTTAAACCCTTTTTCATACAGGATGTTTAGTCTCTTATAAAAAGAAAAGAAGCTTTGGGGTCAAGAATTTTTTCTTTCCCTCCAGGCGTTCAGGAAATTTAAACATTCGCTCACAAGCCAGTGGGGCTCGAACCCAGTGTCCCCAAAAGCATCGATTACGCAACCCCCCTTGGGGACGTTTCGGGGGAATGCTCCTCCCCTTCCTCAGGCACGTACGTCACAAATATACAGCCCCCTTAAATATGTTTTAAAAACCCTTTAAAAAAAATTAACGGGTTTCCGCGGTAAAAAATGTACATTAATACTCCTATTCTTTCCTCTTACTACTACTACCATCAATATTAAACCCATTTCAAAAAAATTTTTAAAGAACACTCTCAAATTTAGTTTTTTATTTTAAACCTTTGGGGGGTTTGGGATTCTAAAAGGGCGAAATCCAAAAAAGCCCCCACGTTTTAAAACTTATTAGTCAGGTTTTGGGTCGGACCTTTACTGATCGGACTTCAGCCTTTTCATTTTTTGCTCCAACCCCCCTCCCCCCAGGGCCCCTCTCTTTTTGGTGTTCCCCCCAAAGGGGCCCGTCCCGGTCCACTTAAATTTCTCTATCTACACCCTTGGCCGGGGGGTTTTTTTACTCATTTGCCTTTACATGGGTTTTATTACCACCTGTTGCTATGAACCCAAATCTACATCTCTGGCCCAGATGTCACTTTTCTACCCTTCCCCATCCCCGACTTTCCTTCCCCCATTTCCTCCTTCTTCTCCTCACGCCCCCTAAAAATAAAAGTGGGAAAAAAAAAAAAAAAAAAAAAAAAAAAACTCATCATTTTCCACCCTCCAACTCTACCCTGCCCCTGATCTCTCTATTCATCAAAAGGCTTTTACAAATTTCCCCCCGGTCCCCACAAGTCCCCCGTCTTGGGGGGAAAACCTTAACTCTGCTTTATCTTTCCCAAAACCCCAAAAACCAAAACCCCCACCCCCTGCCCGCCCCCCTCCCACGAAAAACATCTCTCGCCCTCCCCCTCATTTCCCTTTGGCTATGACACTACAAAAATGCTGGTCCATGCCCCCTTTTCATCTCCCCCCTAGACCAATGCCCAAAATCCTTTTTCCCGTGGGCCCCCCACTGGCACCCTCGCTCCACACCACCCTCCTTTAAATCGCTGCCCGTCTTAATTCCCCCTCTCCCTCCCCTACTCCTCGCCCCCTCCCCTCTGCCAACCCTTCCTTGGGTTCCCCTTGCCCAGCGAATCATTTTAACTACTTAAAACCCTGACCTACAAAGGCTCCCCCATTACCTCCCCCTCCCTACATCTCTGGGGCCCTAATTTCCCAAAAATCTCCCTTTACGCACCTCCGCTCCTCCCCAGGACCCCCCTCCTCTGCTCCCCCATTTTTCAGCCCCACCCCAAAAACCGTCTCCAAAAACTTCTCCCGTGCTTCATCCAAAACTCTGGGAAAATCACTGCCCAACACATCAGACTCTCCTCCACTTTTACCCCGCTTCAAAAGCAACCCGAAAACCATTTTTTCAGGCTTGCTATAACCTTCACTAAACTTGTCACTACTTCCTCCACAGACATGTCTTTCCCCTCACCTCCTGTCCTTATCCCCCCCCCCTTGTAAAATTGTAACCCCCGCGGGTTTTGGGTCCCCTCTCCCTCTGTCATGCCAATTTTCTTATCCCCCTTAAACACTGGGACTCGGTTTGACTTATTTAAAAGGTTAGAAAACCCCCTGAATGTACAGGCCCTGGGAAACAAAGGCGCTTTTTAAAAAAAATAATAATAATTTAAAAATAAAAATAAAAGTGTGAAAGGTCGTTACCACAAACCTTCTCTAATCTACAAAAATTTGTAACTCGCAAAAAGGCAAAGGCCCTGCCGGTGGGAAAAAAATGCCTTGCTAAAAAGTTGGGTTTTGCCAAAAAAAAAATTTTTTTTCCCCTCTATTAATCACGTTCCTCGTTTTAAATAGTTTTAATTTCCCTTTCCCTTTACTTTAAAAACATCTAAATATGTTATGGGTAGACATTTTCTTTAGTCATAAAAAAATTCTATAAGTGGGTGAACCCCCCTTTAATACGCGACGAAGTGTTTAAGCTTTTGGGTTCCCATCCGGACCGCAGCAAAAAACCCTCGTCGACGTATCTTAAAAAAAAATGTAACAAATTTTTTGCTAATTTTGGGTTTAGGGAAAAGAACACGAATTTATCCTCAAACGACTGCATATACATATTAGCAAAACTGGGTCCTATCGGAGACCCCATCGAAGTACCCTGGACAGGTCAATTTTTAAGAGCAATAAAGGAGATAGATATGTCAAGGGTTACCTGGCTTTGTACCCTCGATATAAAGTCGCTTTTTAACAATATCCCATTAGATGAGGGGATGTCGGTAATCCATGATATTTGTTGCCGTAATGCCAAATTGTCAAATGCAAAAATTGAGTTTTTGATGCGCCTGTTGGAGACTGTGTTGACTAGGAATTATTTCTGTTTTGGTGACCAATTGTTCCTACAGATCCAGGGTACGTCGATGGGGTCTCCGATAGGACCCAGTTTTGCTAATATGTATATGCAGTCGTTTGAGGATAAATTTGTGTTCTCTTCTGAACATAATAGCAACATTGTTACATGGTTTAGATACGTCGACGACGTCTTCTTGCTGTGGTCCGGATCGGAATCCAAGCTTGAACACTTCGTCGCGTATCTAAATGGGGTTCACCCACTTATAGAATTTACTATGACTAAAGATATGTCTAGCATAACATACTTAGATGTATTAGTGAAGAAACAGGATAACGAGATATGCACGTCTTTGTATACAAAGGAAACTGATCGTAATAATGTCCTTCATCACACGAGCCAGCATGCACCCCAAGTTTTTAAAGGAGTTGTTAAGTCCCAACTTGTGAGGGCTAGGAGGATTTGTTCCAGTGAAGGGGAATACTTAGTGGCGATGGAAAAAATAGTTTCTAAATTTAAGAACAGAGGTTACAGTGAGGATTACCTCAGAACGATAGGTCGACAGGTGTTCGATACCCCTAGGGAAAATTATTTAAAGCAGAACACTAATAAATCTGTTAAAGATCAGCCCCCTACATACGTGTCAGTCTATGACAGACACGCAGGATTAGTAAAAAAAAGCCATCTTGAAACATTGGGATTTGCTAAGGAGCGATACAAAGTTTGGACATCTATTTAAGAAACCCCCACGGTGAATATATCGCAAGGGTAGAACATTGGGCCAACAATTAATATCAGATGACCTTAAACGGCCAGAAAAAAGAAGAAAGCAGTCTTTGTTAAGCAGTACAAGATCGGGCACATTTGCTTGTTTAAAATGTCAGAACTGCTCATCAATAATAAAAGGAGATAGTATTCAGCATCCCACAAAAGGCCACAAGATAAAAACCCAGGGATTCCATACATGCGATAGTGAAGGGGTCATCTATATGATTAAATGCCCATGCAGCCGTGTATATGTAGGACAGACAGCGAGATCGGTCAAAATCAGGATTAACGAGCATAGGTCAGCCATTAGAACACATAAGAAAAAATTAACTATCTTAAACGAGGAACACGATCTAATAGATGGAAACAGTGGCAAGAAAATATTTGGCGAAACAACTGTAGCAAGGCACTTTGCCGAGGCACGCCATGACCTATGCGAGTTACGATGATGTATATTAGAGAAGATTTGTTGTACCGACCGTTCACACCTGACTAATAATTTGTTAAAACGTGAGGCATTTTGGATTTCGACATTAGAATCCTTAACCCCCAAAGGCTTAAATGAAAACCTGAATTTGAGAGTGTTCTTATAATAATCTTTTTGAAATAGGTAATATCTGATGGTAGTAGTAGTAAGAGGAGAATATGAGTATTAATGTACATTTATACCCTGCAGAAAGAGTTAATTGTTTTTAATGATTTTAACATATTTAAGGAGGCTGTATACTGTGACGTACGTGCCTGAGGAAGGGGAGGAGCAATTCCCCGAAACGTCGCAAGGAGGTGCGTGATCGATGCTTTCGGACACTGGCGTCTCGAGCTCACTGGCTTGTGAGCGAATGATTAATTCCTGAACGACCTGGAGGGTCGCAGCAAAAACTCTTGAGCTAAGCTTCTTTTCTTTTTATAAGAGACTGACATCCTGTATGTAACGGGTTAATGTCTATTTGTCAAGTTTTAAGATCTATTAAAATTGTGTACGTTTTAAGGTTCTATTGTATTATTAGGACTGAATGAATTGGGGAGTGGAGGACCCCATTACTAGAACCTACATACATTGAGAAGCGCTCAGTGAGTACCGTAGTGGCCCATTTTATATAGATATAGATTACTGTTTCCCCGAGAAGGGCACGAACATCATTTTAGATATCTCCACGTCAACCTTCTTTTGCTTCTTCTTCCTCCCTCCTTCCTCAACCGCACTATCTCTTCCATGAGTGCCCCTCCCGGGTCACCTGTATCACTCTATCTATGCCTGCCTTGTCCCCCTCTTCTTCTGCCTCCATCCCCTCTTCCTCTTCCTCCTCCTCTTCCTCCTCCTCATCTTCTGAATCTGCTTCTTTTTTTCTACTTGCTCCCTTAAATCTCTCATCGTTTATTAATTTTTCTTTGAACATCCCACCATTATCAGAGATTAGTGTTTTCCTTATTTTTAACCTCCTGACCTTGGATCTTATTTTTTTAATTTCTCTAGTTAGATCCTCCTTGTTCTTTTTGGCTGTCACATTTTTTATCCTAAATTGTCAGTCGTCTAATTTATTCTGGAATAACACAATTTCATTACTGCATTGCTCATACTACTTAAGGAAGAAAGCAATTCTGGATCCTAAAGTTGCTGGCGAGTCATTTTTTTTCATTGAGCCCCAGTTCTTGATAGGTTCACACACCCCTTCCTCCTCCAAAGCATTGGTTTTACAGCTCTTTTTATGACGAGGTTTCCTTTCCTGGGGCTCCCCTTTAACTTTATTTAAAATCCTTTGGCTGGATCTTACCGGCATAGATGACTTGCTTGCCGCTGAAACGCCGCTGGGACCGGGGAGTGGATCTCCGCTCACTCCGCTCTGGTCGCCTCCGCTGCGGCTGTGGCCATCATGGTTGTTTCTGCCGCTGTCAGCATTCTGGTTGTCTCTGCCGCTGTTGCCTCTGCTGCCGCTGAACCCCTTGACTATGGTGCTGCCGCTGAACTCTCTCCCATTTGGTTCTTCTACAGGACCACCTTTGTCGGATTTTCTTGGCTGGCTGGGATGATCAGGCAGACAGGACTGGCTAGGCACGCTGGATGGGCTGGATTGGCTAGACAGGCTGGGCTGAGATAGGTTGTACTGGGACCCAGACTGAGACAGGCTGGACTGGAAAAGGCTGAGCTGAGACCTAGGCTGCGACAGGCTAGGTTGGGACCTGGGCTGGGACAGGCTGGGCTGGCTGGTAGCTGCAGCAGCTGCAGGGAGAGCATGAGCCACTGAACTGTGCACTCCGCTCACATCCCCACTGCTACATGCAGCCCCCATTGCTCCTGCCCTGTCAATCACCATATCCCCATGGTTGCATTTAGCCACCGGTGCTCCGTTGGTCACCGTGCCCCCAAGCTGTACATAGCCACCGATGCTCCTGCCATATCAGCCACCTCATAGCTGCTCATTGCCTTTAATCCCCCTGACCTGTCAGTCATTATATTACTATGCCCGGCACTGCCAATATTACTCACGCTGTGAGTGGGACCACCGACAGTGCCCTCGTATGTCCCGGCGCCTCTGCCACTCTGTCCTTTGAACATCCCGCCTGCTGGCACTTCAGAGAGAGCAGGGAGCGCATCACCGCCCGCATCTCCCCTGTCCCCTGTACCTGCTCCGCCGCTGCTTCCCATGTGCTTGCTGGGTGCAGTAGTACTCTTGCTGGTTGCTGTAATAGGCTTGCTGGGTGCAGTAGTACTCTTGCTGGTTGCTGTAATAGGCTTGCTGGGTGCAGTAGTACTCTTGCTGGTTGCTGTAATAGGCTTGCTGGGTGCAGTAGTACTCTTGCTGGTTGCTGTTGTAGGCATGCTGGGTTCAGTAGTACTCTTGCTGGCTTCTGTATCCTTGCGGGCTGTAGCTTTGCTTACTGTCATCTTTTCAGGAGCAGCAAGGGACATATCGCTATGCCCCTCACTCAAATCTTCCTCGCTACTGCCGCTGCCTTCCACCTTGGTCAGATACTGAGCCTCCCGGCCTCCTCCTGACCTTGCCAGGGATGCCGGGGCTTCACATTGCCATCCCGCTTTATATGGGTAACTGCCCTCTCCCACCAGCAGAGAAGGCAGCTTTTCCTGGCTCCAAGAGCAGCATGCACAAACACACACACTGCCTAGCTCCTCCTCTTCCACTTCCTCCTCTCACAGTGTGAAAGTGCACTGAGGGGCGGAGAATGGAGCACACAGCGCTCCCCTGTACTGGGAACTCCTATAGAACAGAATGGAGAACACAGCGCTCCCCTGTACTGGGAACTCCTATAGAACAAAAATGGAGAACACAGCGCTCCCCTGTACTGGAAACTCCCATAGAACAGAATGGAGAACACAGCGCTTCCCTGTACTGGGAACTCCCATAGAACAGAATGGCAAGTACAGTGCTCCACTGTACTGGGAACTCCCATAGAGGAGAATGGAGAACACAGCTCTCCCCTGTACTGGGAACTCCCATAGAGCAGAATGGAGAACACAGTGCTCCCCTGTACTGGGAACTCCTATAGAACAGAATGGAGAGAACACGGTGCTCCCCTGTACTGAGAACACAGAATGGAGACACAGCGCTCCCCTGTACTGGGAACTCCCATAGAACAGAATGGAGAACACAGCGCTCCCCTGTACTGGGAAATCCTATAGAACATAATGAAGAACACAGCGCTCCCCTGTACTGGGAACTCCTATAGAACATAATGAAGAACACAGCGCTCTCCTGTACTGGGAACTCCTATAGAACAGAATGGAGAACACAGCGCTCCCCTGTACTGGGAACTCCAATAGAACAGAATGGAGAACACAGCGCTCCCCTGTACTGGGAACTCCCATAGAACAGAATGGTGAACACAGCGCTCCCCTGTACTGGGAAATCCCATAGAACAGAATGGAGAGCACAGTGCTGCTCTGTACCGGGAACTCCCATAGAACAGAAGGGAGACTACAGCGCTCAACTGTACTGGCAACTCCCATACAACAGAATGGAGAACACAGCGCCCCCCGGTACCGGGAACTTCCATAGAACAGAGTGGAAAACACAGCGCTCCCCTGTACCCCATAGAACAGAATGGAGAACACAGCGCTCCCCTGTACTGGGAATTCCCACAGAACAGAATGGAGAGTCATGTGCAAGCCTGACCCGTTCTTTATTCTAAGCCAAGACTTCGGGGGCCCTTCCTGAGATAGTTGTGATCCCCCATTATGGAACCCGTATCTACTAGACTTTGATGGTATATCCCAGCATTATTCTATCAAATTCTTTGGTGGGAACCCTCTTAAGATGTTATGTCTGTAGATACTTTTAGGACAGAACCAAAAGAGTCCAGGGACAGTTGATGAATACCTGCCTCATTTGGTTGTAGATCATTCTTATGCCTCAACCACATGATAAAACCTGTACAACCAGCACATGAAATCCCAAATATTCTATCACAGACCCATGGACCCTCCATGTGATGCCGTATGTGACCTCTGTACAGCATTGTGCACTCTCCCCTAAAGGCAATGATCCATATATTCTGCCCCCGATGTACGTTAGAGAAGTCCCTGATAAGTGTGAGCAGCAGTGTAACGGCTGGAGTAGTGGATCCACTGGATCACTGCAGGCGGTGGTAATGGCTGCGCCAGGGAGCGGGGTCTAAGTAGGTCCCAGTTTTCACCAGAGCCCGCCGCAAAGCGGGATGGACTTGCTGCGGCGGGAGTCCTACCAGGTCGCTACCCCTAGCGCGACTAGCTTGCGGTGGCAGCCGAGGTGCAGCGAGGTACCGAATCGTAACACCAAACTCGTAGTCGTGGACGGGCAAACAGGTCAGGGCAGGCGGCAAAGGTTCATGGTCAAGAAACATAGGCGAAGGGTCAACAACATAGAAGACACTAGGACGCACTCAGGAAACGCTTTCTCTAAAGGCAAGGGCACAATAGATCTGGCGAGGAAGTGCCGAAGGCGGTACCAATATAGAGGACCAGCGACCAGCAATTGACCAATTACCGGCGCGCTGGCCCTTTAAATCTGGAAGAGCTGCCGCGCGCACGCGCCTTAGGGAGCGGGAGCGTGCGCAGCAGCCGGCAGCGAGCCGCACGTGTACGGGAGCGTGGCAGGGTGAGTGCAGACTTCCAGGGAGGCGAGTGCATCCGCGGCCCGACTTGCGGACCGCGGCGCCTCTCGTCCCTGGTGCAGGGGACGCCGAGGGGACATGGGTGCGCCCGCAACCCCCCCTACGGGCTGCGGGACCACCCGTGACAAGCAGTCTCTGTACAAGCAAATGGTAGGTAGTGAACTCACTATATTCATTCCCTAACAACACCAGTTGCATGTGGCGTTCCAGTGAGGAAGATCTAATGGATGTGCTTTAGGTAGTTTTATTGACTGTACCTTGGGCAATGACATATCGAGGTCAAAACAAATTCTCTTCTCCAGCTCTGTGTAACATGTTGGTTTAAAATGGAAATACAGCAGAAATGTGACAGGATGGGACCTCACAGAACGGGAGGAGTAACGGAAAACAAAGGCATATGGGAAATACAGCGTCAATGGCTTTCATACTCTCGGGGTGGCAGTATAACACTTTAAACATAGTGTAAAACATATATAACATTGAATACACATATAATAAATGGCTCACAATTGGGAGACCTAGCTGGGACAGCTCTCCATACTTGTGAAGACCCAGTCCCAGGAACATCTCCTAGACCTCATCATAACCTAAAAAAAACCTTAATTTTCATTCATTCACCTCTTGCCACATTTACCAGTCGTACTGTCCCCTATTTTAGGTAAAAGATGAAGCTCCTGGGCCCAGCTCCATGTTCTTACGTAGTAGAGAGAGCTCTCTCGAGTTCCAGGACTGCTACCAATTGTGCCCCAATAGCCACACTCCATATCTTTGTACTAATGTCCCATTATCTAGAATATGATACATTGTGACCAAGCTAAAGTCATGTTGGATTGATTTGAGGTCCTGTTACTTCTTATTCCTGCAGAATTCATACACTTCATGTGTTCCCCATATACAGGTGTCTGGATTCTGTGATGAGACTAATCATAACGTGGAAGCCCCCACAATGCAGAATCGGATGTGTGACGGGCGCAGCACATGGGACGTCATTAAGAATTCCAGGGACATTGTTTCGACTGAACCAAGACCAGATTTCATCATTCCCGAACCGACCTTCTCTGTCCTGCGATACAGGGAGCGAGTGAAGACTCTGCTGATCGACGTCTCAGGAAGCATGAAGATGGTGATCACTGCCAGCTGCTCCACTCTGTATTATACAAAGAGATCGATATGTGTATGAAATATGGGGATCAGAATGCCCCCAACATTAGCAGAATAAAGTGGGCTTATATACAGCACCATGCACCAGCATATATGTACAGAGCGACTGCTCCAGCAGAATAGTGAGTGCAGCTCTGGAGGATAATACAGGATGTAACTCAGGATCAGTACAGGATAAGTAATGTATGTACAGTGACTGCACCAGCAGAACAGTGAGTGCAGCTCTGGAGGATAATACAGGCTGTAACTCAGGAGCAGTACAGGATAAGTAATGTATGTACACAGTGACTGCACCAGCAGAATAGTGAGTGCAGCTCTGGAGGATAATACAGGATATAACTCAGGAGCAGTACAGGATAAGTAATGTATGTACAGTGACTGCACCAGCAGAATAGTGAGTGCAGCTCTGGAGTATAATACAGGATGTAACTCAGGATCAGTACAGGATAAGTAATGTATGTACACAGTGACTGCACCAGCAGAATAGTGAGCGCAGCTCTGGAGATAATACAGGATGTAACTCAGGATCAGTACAGGATAAGTAATGATGTACAGTGACTGCCCAGCAGAATATGAGTGCAGCTCTGGAGATAACTACAGGATATAACTCAGGATCAGTACAGGATAAGTAATGTATGTACAGTGACTGCACCAGCAGAATAGTGAGTGCGCTCTGGAGGATAATACAGGATGTAACTCAGGCAGTACAGAAAGTAATGTTGTACACAGTGACTGCGCCACAGAATAGTAGTGCACTCTGAGGAATAATACAGTGATGGAGCTCAGGAGTAAGTAATGTATGTACACAGTGACAGCACAGCAGAATAGTGAGTTCAGCTCGGAGGATAATACAGGATGGAACTCAGATCAGTGCATGATATGTAAGTATTTACATAGGTGACTGTCACCAGCAATAGTTGAGCTGCAGTCTCTGAGTATATGTACAGGATGTAACCTCAGGATCAGTACAGATACAGTAATGGTATGTACAGTGGACTGCCCACAGAATGTAGTGCTGCTCTGGAGTAAATAACAGGATGTAACCATCAGTACAGGATAAGTAATGTATTACACAGTGACTGCACCAGCAAATAGTGATGCACCCCGGGAGGATAATACGGGTTTGGAACTCAGGATCAGGCGGGATAAAATTATTTACAAGGACTGCACCAGCAGAATAGGACGCAGTTCTGGGGGATAATACAGGATGAAACTTAGGGTCAGTAAAGGATAAGTAAGTATTACAAAGTGACAAAAACCGCAGAATAGGAGTGCACTCGGAGTATAAACAGGATGAACTCAGGATCAGTACGGGATAATAATGTATGTACACAGTGACTGCACCACAAATGGGGGGCCAGCTCGGAGTAAAATACAGGATGAAAACCTCGGGATAAATACGGTAAGTAAGTATGAAACATGACTGCCCCAGCAGAATATGATGCACTCTGGAGGATAAAACAGGATGAACTCAGGAGCAAAAGGGGAAAAGTAATGTGTGTACACAGTGACTGCACCAGCGAATATAGTGCAGCTCTGGAGGAAAATACAGAGGGAAACTCGGGAACAGGCGGGATAAAAATTTATTTACAAGTGACTGCACCACAAATAGTGAGCGCAGCTCTGGGGGATTTTTACAGGATTAACCGGGATCACACAGGAAAATAATTTTTCTACGGTGACATTAGGGACCAGGGAGCTGTCGGCTACTGACTGTGTACTCTGCCTCTGGTTACCCTGTATCCTGCTCTCGCTTTGTTTGCTTGTTCAGTCCCTATTTATTTGTAAGACTAAAATTGAACCTTTTGGATGTTGCAGAACAATCGTCTTGGGCGAGTGTATCAGGCGGCGGACATGTTCCTCACCGAGAGCGTGGCTGCAGGGACTCACGTTGGTATTGTTGAATTCTCCTTTTATCCATTCGTCCGGTCTAAGCTGCTGCAAGTCACCAATGACAGCGTCCGAGAGTCTCTGAAATCTGAACTTCCGCTGACAGCGACCAACTACGGGTCCGACTTCTGTTCTGGGATTTTATCTGCATTCGAGGTGGGTTGATCCGGTTCCCTTAACCCCTCCAGGTCGCTGTTATTTATAGGTTTTTGTTGTTTCCTCTCCGCCTTCCAGGAGCCATAACTTTTTAATTTTCCTCTACATAGTCGCATCAGGGCTTGTTTTTTGCAAGACAAAATATACCACAAAATGTACTGGAAATCCCCCAAAAATTCAGTGCAAATCTATATAGTTTTTATTATGTTTTACTGCTTTTAAAAAAAAAATTTTAATAATTTAAAAAAATTGGTTTGCTTCACCATTTTCTAAGACCAATACATTTTTAAGTTTTCCTCTAGTCGAGCTGTGTGACGGCTCATTTTTTGCGGGGCGAGGTCTAGTTTGTATAGGAGTGTATACAACTTCCAGATCCTTTTTTATTGCAAAAAAAACCCCACTATTTTTCAGGTTTCTTTCACTGTATGGGATAAATAAATCTGACTTTTCATGGACGCGGCAAAACCGATTATTTGTAACTCCTTGTTAAGTGTGTAAATGGCCGGGATCAGAGCTGCCTATAACTCACGGCCTTCAGCCACTATGTATGGAGCAGGCTCAGCACATGATGGGGTGGGGGGATGCCTTGTTTATATGAGGTCCTGAAATTCCAGATGGTGGCCCTGCCTCCTGGATCAGCACTTCCAGGGTAGACTATCTTGTGGTGTTCTCCTCAAGCAGAGATGTTCCCCTTTCTGAGCCACTCATTGCCTCCCACCCAGCCAGCCAGTATTGCTCTGCTCTGCACTGATGAGGGGCAAAACCCCGAAGCGGCTGTATGTAGATGAGTGATGCTGGCTTAGCTGATATCCCTTTTACTTTCTAAAGACTCAGTGGGTCAAAAGCAAATTGAGGATTTGTTACATCGAATAGAGGGCGCTTGAGCTTCTCAGCTACTTGCCCATAATGCCTTGTAATATGCAGATGCTTAGTAAAGGGCAAAAAGGCAATTCAAAACTCTACACACCATACGGTGCTCTCCCCAAGGAGAGACGTTTCCCTTTCTGAGCCACTCATTGCCTCCCACCCAGCCAGCCAGTATCGCTCTGCTCTGCACTGATGAGGGGCAAAACCCCGAAACGACTGTATGTAGATGAGTGACACTGGCTTGGCTAATATCCCTTTTGCTTTATCAAGGCTCAGTGGGTCAAGAGCAAATTAAGGATTTGTTACATCCAATAGAGGGCGCTTGAGCTTCTCAGCTCCTTTCCCATAATGCCTTGTGATATCTCGTATGGAATCAAACAGAACATTGCATATACCCATCAGGAATAATCTTTGTATAAAACCTTACCATATGGCGGTATTATGACTCCATAGAACTCGGAGCCTGGCCCTGTATGCTGTGATGTGTAATTCAGACTGTTGTCATCCAGGTGAACAGGAGGAGCGGATCCTTGCCGGGTACGGAAATAGTCATCCTAACAGACGATGAAGATCTTAAAAATTCAGTTCATTGCCTTCCGGAGATTGCAGCCAGCGGAGCCGTCATTCATAGCATAGCCCTGAGCCCCGGGACGTCCACAGAACTGGAGCAGATCGCGGATATGACAGGTGAGGAGCCCGCGGGGTCAGAGGAGCCCTGGGTCAGCGCTTACAGGTAGACCTCCACCCGGTGGGAATATCCGCAAGATTTCTTCTCCAGTTCAGGTCTCAGCAATGGTATCCCTATAGAGTAGTGGATCTACAGCTGCTATGGAACTACAACTGCCAGCAAGTCCTGAGTACTACTATGTGACAGGTCATGCTGGGAGTTGTAGTTTCTGGGCAGCAGGAGGTCACGGGTGGCAGGTGGAGAATACAACGGAAGCCACAATGGTCAACCTTAATCCTGACGGAGGCCACAGGCTCCCAATGCTCATGCGGGAAGGAGGCGCCATGTCTGAGACCTGTCCGCCCCCATGTCTGGGTCATACTCGTGTTCCCTATGAAATAGCAGCATGTGTCCTGAGAACCGCCCTGTGCTTTTCCTCTGTTACTCCTCCTGGAAATCTATCAGTAGGCTGGATAAGCCCCATCTGCTTTAAGGGGGATGATTGTGGGACAATCCAGTAAGAAATGGAACATTTGGGAGGTAGAATGAGTTGAACCTTCTGCATTATATTATATTATGGCCCCGTACAACTTTGAGCTTGTGTGGAGGTGTAGCACAGTGCCCATAATGTAGTGCTGTAGTCCACCAGTTTCATGTGTTAAGCATAGGGTATGAATCGTGCCCTGCTCCACTGGATTCTGTTACAGAATATTTCTATAAGAAGGAAGAATATCTCTGCAGAAATACAGAGCCGTACAAAGGCATCATATGGCGGCACATATAATATAAAGGCACCATATGGCGGCACATATAATATAAAGACACCATGTGGTGGCACATATAATATAAAGGCACCATATGGCGGCACATATAATATAAAGGCACCATATGGCGGCACATATAATATAAAGGCATCATGTGGCAGCACATATAATATAAAGGCACCATATGGCAGCACATATAATATAAAGGCACCATATGGCGGCAAATATAATATAAAGGCACCATATGGCGGCACATATGATATAAACGCATCATATGGCGGCACATATAATATAAAGGCACCATATGGTGGCACATACAATATAAAGGCACCATGTCGGCAGCTCATGACTAATATAGAAGGCATCCATGTGGCGGCACATTTAATTTACGTGCATACTTGCACATGTGTCAGCAATATAATATAAAGGCACCGCTATGGCAGCACTTATAATATAAAGGCCACACTTTGTTTGGGTAGAAATATAATATAAGTGTGCCATATGGACGACACATATAATAGTAAAGGCAACCTATATGGCGGCAACATGTATTAAAAGTCATTAACTGAGCGTAGTCATCATTAGTAATACCAATTCGGTACCATGTGGCGCAAATTTAATTTAAAGGCATCCATGTTGGTGGTACATAGAATTCCAAAGGAAATATGGCGGGCCCACTTATTAATATTAAAGGGAAACCATATGGCGGCACATATAAAGGCATCTATTTTGGACGGCACAATATAATATAAAGGAAACCAGTCATGGCAGGCACCATGTATAATATAAGGGCACACGTATTAGCCGGCACATTTAATATAAACCGGCACCATTATGGCCGGACAATATTTATATAAAGGAACACTTATGGCGGCACATATAAAAAGGAATCAATTATGGCCGGGCACATATTATATAATGGCACCTTATGGCGGACACACCCTTTTTTATATAAAAGGACACCATGTGGGTGAGTGGGACATATAATTATAAAGGCCACAAGTTATGGGCCGGGCCACACCAATATATTTTAAAGGCCACCGTATTTATTAGCGGCACATTTAATATAAATATATAGAAAATGACAAAAAGGTACGCCGAGGGCGCCTCTATGTGGAAAGTAGTCAGGATATTCTATAAATAAGAAACAATATAAGGTGCTCACCTGATGGCGTTGTGATTATATTGTAGAGGCACAACGCTAATACAAAACTTTTGGCTTAATTAAGCCCACAAGACATGCTGCCATGTTCGGTAGTCCAAAGACCCCCTGGTATTGGAAGACCTCGTGGAACGATAATGAACCATAAAAAACAAAAATAGGACAGGGCACTCAGTACAGCAGCGAATTAAATCCTCGTGCACACGGTGGCAACGTAGGATAAAAGAATATATTTATTTATTAAAAACACAAAATGGCACAACGCAGTTTCGTGCCCTAAAAAAGCACACTTCCTCAGTGCTGTAATGTTACCATACATTGTAGAAAAAGAAAAACCACTTGTTTATATACCTAATGCATTAACTTTGTAATTGGCTGGTATGCCTACAACCAATATGGTGCTTGTTGGAGGAGAAAAAAAAAAAAAACTAGAAGAGGTTAGAGGAAGCAAATGAGATACAAGTAAAACGATTTAAAAATGAGGGCTATAATAAGGAAAAATTATATGGCTTGAGCAAAATGGCGGGGGATTTCGCTAATATCCAATTAAATATAGAGCTACTCGTGTCTGTATTTGCACGTTGGGAGCACATTTTAAGAAAACCTACGATCGTTGCAGGGTATTCGAAGAGAAAACGTATGTGCAGGTCGGCTAAAATCCCTGCCGATCATAAACAGAGAGCACAAATGAGGTAAAGGTACGAAAGTGGACACAGTGAGAGAAACGTGCGTGTACTAATATAAAGATAATAAAAAGTGACTAACATATGGATTTCTTGAATATTAACATGTATAAAGCGCTTTGAAAAACTAATAATACAACAAAGTGTACCCAGACATCTTCTAAGAGTGAACAGAAACAGCCAATAAAATGATACTCAATACAAAATAAGAACCAATGAAACGGAGATACAGATCGGCATCGGGATATAACCCGAAGTTGCTTAGTGACTAAATATAAAGATAAATGAAGAAATAGTCCGATTTGTGGAAACCAGATGTCTCAGAGATCTGGTGAATGTTACTAAAAAACAAAACAGTTTAAATATAACATAGACCCAAAACTAGTCTAATCAAAAAACGAGGCTCAACAGCTTCGTTTAAGCCCTTGGGGTTCACTGTTTGCAAGCGGAGCAACATCCAAAATACTTCTCTTCTTTGTAATGTGCGGAAAACGATCGTAGGTGTCAATTGATTATTGTAAATCTATGGGTGTATCAGTTAGTGTTATAGGGGTACTGTTGATGAAAATTTTTAAAATTGCCTCGTCACATATGATTAAGATCACCTTTCTTGATACGTGAGCTGTGCCCATTTTGGCGTAAATGTAGGGACGTGTACGTCACGTCCAATGTATTGCAAAAATTTTTTTTTATACAATCGCACTGAATTTAAATATATGAGAACGATCTCTTACTATTTAAAGTGTGTTTCATTTTGTGAACAACCACTAGTGGTGAGTTGAATGAAAAGAGGCAGCTTTGACAATAGACATACAGCATAAGCCATGACGTGCGTACCACAGGCGACTGCTATTTGGGGGCGCGTGCTATTTTTAGGATTTATTTTCTTCTGGACCTAGGATTCGGCTGGGGCAATTACCTTTTGAAATTACAGGTGCCCTTTTGAAGATTAAACAAGGATGTTTTTGGTATTGATTGTTAGTAAATAACGGATCACTTTGGATTATGTGCCATGTTTTGGAGTATCTTCTTAATCTTGTCTGGGCTGTATTGTAATGGACAACTTAAGAGTATGTCCTCACTTGCTTACATTTATTTGTTCTAGTGTTAGACCGTTTCTTGTTTATTTAGATCTTTTTTATACGTGAAACATGTTCTTTTTGCCTGTAAGGAGAAGTTACTTTATTTTCAGCCATCATCTAATTAGAGGGCAGGAGGGTATCCTTTTTCTAAAACCTGTTTATCATTATAGCTATTCTGTTTCTTCGTATACATCTCCATCAGAGCAAGTTTTTGCGGAACACGTCCATATACTGCCCATCATGGCATATTTGTAATCCAATCGGTTTTGTAGAGTCCTAGGAAAAAGATTATGTAACTGTTAACATCTACCTTTTTGAAGAATGTAGGCAGTTCTTTTAAATGTACCATTCAATTGGAAAAATTTCTACATCCATAAATTAAACCTTTGTAATGGTGAGATCCCAATGTGATATAAAATTGATATCCATGAATTTTTGTTGATGTCGGAAATAAAGGTTTATGTGTGTATAATCAGAACGAAAACATCCAAAATAAAAAAGAGGTCATCTATATACCTCTTGTACAAAAAAGTTACATATTTAAAAATAAGGGTGAGAATAAATGAAACTCGGACTCGGAGACCCCCCATCAATAAGATTTGCGATAAGATAGGCGCCGGGCTCTTGTGCCATGGCCCGTTCCTTTTTTTTGGTGGTAGAAGGGATCTGGCATTATATTTTAAAAAATGTTTTGAAGAATAACTCAGACCCTTAATTATGAAGTCCCTCATTGGAATTCTAGGATCCAAATGCACCATGTTATTTAACTATTTGAGTAACGCATTTTAAACCCTAAATGGTGCGGAATATTTGTGTAAAGGGCATTAACGTCACATCAGTAAACTAGCTATACAGGATTTGTCATACTTAAGATCGAAAGTAATTGGATTAATTACAAGAATCCTTTAAATAACTATGCAAACTGATGAAGTTTTTGCCAAGGTGTAAGATCATGAAATTGACAGGTTATCGTATAATGGAGTTTATACTCGATATGATGGGTCTATCCAGGGGTGGGGGACCTGAAATGTTTTTGTGACAATTTGGGAAAAAATATTAAAAATGGTCGTGCTCGGCTTCTTCAATTTAGAATGAAGATTTCTCTTTTTTATTTATTGCCACGTTAATTATAAACTTTGATTAATTAATTTAAAAAAAAAATTTCACTGTCCTGGAAGAAAAGGATATCATTAGGGAGCAGGAATACATAATAGCATGAATCAGATAAAATCGCATAATACAATCTTCCGTGCCGACGGTACCAAATGTGCGTCCATGCATAACCACCCACCCCCACCTTTATACAGCGGGACAGAGATGACAATAGGTTTTAGTATCCTGTAAACGGACTTAATAGCCAATTTTTCACCTCTGCTTTAATTGAGTAAAAATGATTGAGAGATTTTATTCTGTTAGAAGCTCCCACCATTTACTATATCTGAGTATGTACTTTAATAAAATGACCCTGTGATTGTACCGGGTAAAATTTAGATTCTTACTTTGTATTTTGTTACTATTTTCCTCTCTACAGATAATTGAGGAGTAGTTTTTTTAGGATAGGATTTAAGTATAAAATGCAAAGTCGTGAGGGGTCAACTTACGAATTAAATTTTTGAAAATCCTAGAAAAAGGTCAAAAGATAGCTAACTTTCTGATTCGGTGGGGCAAAAATACAAGCCCTTTCGAGAGATTTTGATCCTGCATACGTTGTTGAATTCAATATTTGGAGATAATTATATATCCCTCACCTTGTCACCTAACTTTAGCGTGGTGTTAAGGCTTCTTCCGCCAACCTTTCTATTTTTCTATTTGCGGGCGCCTCCTAGCTATCCTGCTCCTATTTTACTTTTTTCCCTTGATTTATGTTGTATTTCGCTTAGTGGTTCTTCTGTGGGTTCCCTAAAAAAAGGGGTGTAAGTGTACCATCTGTGTTTATTTCGTTAATTGTAGAGTCAAATAAATTGTATGACGTTTCTGTATTTTCATAGGTACTGATCTGCGATAGACTTGAAAGTAATGTTGAACTCACAACAGTATCGTATTCTTTTGTTTTGTTATGTTCTTTTTTAATTTTTTCAAAATGTTCCCGGATTTTCTTTCGTGCCTTTTATTTTTAGAGGGAGAAAGAAGGAGATATGTTAGTGTTCCTCCCTAGTGTTGACCACTTCTGAGGTATTTATGTTTCAATGAAATAAATATATTCTTTACATACGTTGCACCACCGCGTACCGAGGATTTATTCTGCTTATGGCGGACGAGCGCAACACCGGTCCTATTTTTTGTTTTACTGGTTCATTTATCGTTCCTACGAGGGTCTTCATTACCAGGTGTCGTGGCTACGTGGCTGCTGTCTTTGGGCTTAATTAAGCCAAAAGGTTTTTGATGAGCGTTGTGCCTTACAATACAAGCTCAAAGCCATTCAGGTGAGCACCTTATATGTTTTTTTTTTTTTGAATTTCCTGACGTACTTTACAATATGAGCGACCTCTCCTTTTTTCATTTTCTTTTATATTAATTGTCGAAGTCATCTTACGTGGAGTCTCCAGTATCGGAGTTTGTGGCTGCCACGACGGGTCTATGGATCTTTCACGTAAATTATTGTTAAAAGAACTCTTGGAAGAGGATCTTACATGTGACAATAAGGACACTGAGGAGATAAATACTGTCTCTTTTTCTGATGAACAAACAGTTATTATGACTGCCCTTTTTCATCAGACGAAAAATCTTCTGTGCTATGGACACAGCATAATTTAGATAATTCCTATTTATGTCCTTTGATATGTGAAGAAGGACTTAATTCGAAAGGGTTTAAATATAGATTTATTCTCCAAGTGTTGCAGATGATCCGCCTTTACACGAATACAATGGGGGGCTATTTGAGATGTTGTTCATTGAATCTCATGGACACTGCTGATGGAAAACGAGAACTGAATAGTTCACTCAGCAGTTCAGGAAATTGATACAATAAACAATAACTTGAGAACAATACGAGATTAATCATGATTTCATAATTTTATCCAACAGGGTGACCAAGGATGGTCACAAATTGAGAATAATTGATCACATTAAAATGGAAAAAATAAGCTTTTTAGGGATAAGACGACTTAAACAACAAGAATTGTGGGATATAATTAATAAGATAATTTGTGATTCACACACGAAGATCGGCCACAAAAAAGCCTCATTACAGCCAGGGTTAAAGATCTTCAAAAAACAGCTCGTATTATCCCTCTTTCCCTTATACAAGATAAAAACAAATCATACAATACAAGACAAAAGCACGTTTGTGAATTCATAATACATGTTTTCACAAACGTGATATACCAACATTGCCTGATACTAATATGTCTGACAATTCCACACCCAAAGTTTCAGACATCGCAGAGGTAAATGTCCCTCATGAGAATCAACATCTCCCAGGTGATAGTATTAAAACAACCGCACCCGAGGAATCATCCCAAGAGCTCCCCCATAATAGTGAGACATCACAAACTAATTGTCTAGAATTGGGAGCTAGACCAAAGATTCACTCACATAACATGATTGAACAACAGAACGGAGATCCGAAATATAAAAATAACTATAAACAAGACCTAATACGTGAAAACCTTCCTGCACCTTTAGATTTGAAATTGCCGGTGGAAACACCGTAATACAGCTTGATTCAGAAATATGGAATCTTTGTATACAAACTACATTATTCTCAAATTGAAAAATTTTTTGCAAGGTTCATCATGTTGGATTCTCCCATTAATCCTACTAATGACGGGGAGAGTAATACGTCATAAGTGGTCAACACTAGGGAGGACACTAACATATCCCTTTCCCCTCTAAAAATTAAAGCACAGAAAATCCGGGAACATTTTGAAAAAATTAAAAAAGAACACAATAAAAGAAAATGATACTGTTGTGAGTTCAACATTACTTTCAAGTCTGTCGCAGATCAGTACCTATGAAAATACAGAAACGTCATACAATTTATTGGACTCTACTATTAACGAAATAAACACAGATGGTACACTTACACCCCTTTTTTTAGGGAACCCACAGAAGAACCACACAAAATTCAACATACAATCAAGGGAAAAAAGAAAAATAGGCGAGGATGCAAAGGAGGCGCCCGCAATAAAAAAGACAAGGTTCGGAAGAAGCCTCCTAAACTACACCTAATTTAGAGTTGACAAGGGGTATATTATATCTCCAAATAAGACATTACAAACAGATGAGATCAAAATTTGTCTAAAAGGCTTGTATTTTTGCCCCAACCAATCATATTAGTTTGCATAATTTGACATTTTTTAATGGATTTTCAAAAATTAATTCGAAAGTTGACCTTCACACGGCATTTTACTTTTAAATCCTATTACCATGACGTAAAACTCTACATCCTCAAGTATCAGAGAAGTGAAAAAGTACAAGTTCAAAGTAAATCTAAATTTTACCCGGTTCAATCTCAGGGTCTTTTTTATTAAGACATTCTCAGATATAGTAAATGGGGAGCTTATACAATAAAATCATCTCAATCATTTTTCCAAATTTAAGCAGAGAGTGAAAAAATTGGCTATTAAGTCCTTACAGGATAATTAAACTATTCGTCATCGGCCCGCTGGGATAAAGTGGGGCCGCGTGGTTACCCCATGCGACCACATTAAGACCGGTAACACGAAGAATGTATGCGGGATTTATCCGATTCTTCATATTATGTTTCCCATGATCTAATGATCTTTTTCCAGGAGTGAATACAATTTTTTAAAATTAATTAATCAAGGTTTTATGAACGGGCCGCTATTAATAAAAAACGAGTAATCTTTCATTCAATTGAAGAACCGAGCACACCATTTTTTATATTTTCTTACCAAAAGTGCATACAAAAACATACAGGCACTCCCCCCCCCCCGGTTAAACCATCATATCGGGTTATAAACTCCATTACCATCAGTAACCTGTCACATTTCATCGATCATACCACCTTGCAAAAAACATGTCACATCAGTTGACATAGTTATTTAAAGGATTTTTGTCCATCAATTAATCCAATATACTTTGACGATCTTAAATATGACTAATCCTGGTATACTAGTTTCTTGCATGGACGTTAATGCCCTTTACATAATATTCCGACCACCATTGTAGGTTTAAAATGCGTTACTCTCAAATATTTTAAATAACGATTGTTATTCTAGTATTCCAATGAGGACTTAAAATTAAGGAATCTAGTGTTTATTATTCAAACAATTTTTTTAAATATAATAGGTACTTCTACACCAAATAAAGCAACGGCCATGGGCAAAAGAGCCCGCGACTTTCTTAGCAATCTTTTCTATGGGGGCGTCTGCGAGTCCGAGTTCATTTAATCTCACCATTATTTTAAATAATGTTCTTTTGTACATGAGAGGTATACTAGATGACCTCTTTTTTATTTGGATGGGTTCTTTGATTTACTAATACCTTTATTTCCGACATCAACAAAAATTCATGGGATATCAATTTTTAGCTTCACATGGGGATCCCCTTAAAATTGAATTTTTGGATGCTAGAAATTTATCCATATTGAATGGTTCATTTAAAACTGCCACATTATTCAAAAAAGTAGATGTTGAAGAGTTACATAAACTTTTCTAGTGGACTCTACAAACCATGGATTACAAATGTGCCATACTGCGGCAGTATAGATCGTGTCCGCAAAAATGCTCTGATGATGTGTATAAAAGAAATCAAATAGCCTATATTGAGAAACTGGTTTTTAGGAAAAGGATACCCCTCCTGCCCTCATATTTGGATGATGCCGAAAACTAAAGCAAACTTCCATTAAAGCAAAAGATTGTTTCCAATTATAAAAAAGATGCTAAAAAAACAAGAAAGTCCTAAACACGTAAACAATAAACGAAGCAAGAGTGAACATACTCTTTTGTTACCCTGTACAATAACAGCCCATTACACAGATTAAGACAGATACTCCAGAATTCATTGGCACATTAATCCAAAGTGATCCTTAGTTACAACAAATCCAATACCAAAACATCCTGGTTTAATCTTCAAAATGGGCAAGCCGAATTTGCAAAAATGTAATTGCCCACCAGACGATCCGTCGAGTCCAGATGAATTAAATCCTAAAAATAGCACGACCCCATATAGCAGTCCTTGTCGGTACCATGGTCATGTTTATGCTGTAGTCTGATTGTCTAAGCTAACGCTTTTCATTCAACCACCCTTGTGTTGTCTCACACAAAATAATAAAACACGTTGTAAATTGTAAGACAGTCTCGCTTCACGTCTATTTTTTTATTCAGTGCGATTGTAATTTGCAATAAATTGGGAGTACTTACACGTCCATACTTCTACGCCTGATGGGCCACAGGCTCACCGTATACAATAAAGGTGATCTCAATCATAGTGTATCGCAGGCATTTTTTAAAAATTTTCATCAAAAAGACCACTCAAAACGTAACTATACAGCCCATAGATTACATATCAAGTGACACCCTAACGATCGTTTTCGCCACATTACAAAGAAAGAGAAGTATTTTTTTGGATGTTCCCCTTGCAAACGTGGTGAACCCCACTAGGGATTTAACGAAGCTGATTGAGCTCGTTTTTTGATTAGATAGTTTTTTTTGGGTCTTGTTTTATTAAAATTTTTTGTTTTTATAACTTTCACCATGATCTATGAGAAATCGGTTCACAAATCGCGACTATTTCATTCATTTCTATCTTTATATTTAGACACTTTATAAGGCAACTCTCGGGTTATATCCCAAGATGCCATCTGTCTCTCTGTTTATCATTGGATTTAATTTTGTTATCGAGATCATTTATTGGCTGTTTTTCACTTTGGTCGTCCACGTTTTTTTTCCCGGGGGTTCCCATTTATCGCCATTGCCTGCAATTTAGGCGAAAATCCCCAGGAATTGGGTAATCCATGCTTTTTAAAGAGAATTTAACCTGCCCCCGTTTTCCGAATCCCCCGGGGGGAAAGAAATAAACATGCCATTATTTAGGGCGATGGCCCCTAGATAAGCATTTTTATGGGGGGACGGCCCCCCCAGTGGCCCCCCCCTCCCCCCACACCGGTTTTGTTTTAGGCTACAAATTCAAAAGGTTGAAAAACGGCCTTGTATATGGGGTGCTTTTTTTTTGTTTTTTTTTTTGGGGTTTTTTTAAAAAGAATAAAAATTCCTTTTTTAGATTTTTTATTATTTAATTTAAAAGCACGTTTTTCTCAATGGCACGTTCGAATTTCCCAAAATTTTGCTCTTGTTAGAACCAGGGAAAATTTTACCCCACCGACACAGGGTCTTCCTTGAATACTCAAAATTTATTTTTTTAATTTGTATCGAGCAATTCAACACGGATGCTTTTTTAATTGGAATTTAACCCCCCCGTTTTTTGTAACCCAAAGAATTTTTAATTTTAAGACCTATTTTTAAATGTTTTACAGACATTTCTTCCTTTCTTAGTTTGTTTGTTTTTTTTTCCCCTCTTTTTTTTTTTTCCTTAAAAGAAGGATTTTTAGGTTCCAGAAAATTTACAAAGTTAAGATTAGGTTATAAACATTTTTTTCTTTTTCTACTTGTAGTACATTACAGTTGAGAAGTGCTTTTTAGCACGAAACGGTTATGTTTTTTTGTGTTTTTAATTAAATAAATATATTCTTTATCCTACGTTGCCACCGCACGAGGATTTATTTGCTGCGGACGAGCGCCAGTCCTATTTTTCTTTTATGGTACATATAATATAAAGGCACCATGTGGCGGCACATATAATATAAAGGCACCATATGGCGGCACATGCAATATAAAAGCATCAACTGACGTCTCATTAAATACAAAGAAAACATGTGGTGGCACATATAATATAAAGAAATCATGGGGCCGGAAAATATAATAAAAAGGCACCATATGGCGGCCAATAATTAAAGGCCATATGGGGGCAATATAAAGGTTCAAGGGCCCCAAAATTAAATAAAAGGGACCATATGGTGGCACATATAATATAAAGCCCCATGGGTGGGAAATATCTTTTAAAGTACCATATGGCGCATATTAAAAAAAAGCCCCCCATTGGCGGCACAAAAAAATAAAAAGGGATTCATTGGCGGCAAATAATAAAAAAGCACCAATTTGGCGGGCACTAAATATAAAGGCACCATGGGGCAAATAATTAAGGGCCCCATTGGCGGCAATAAAATTAAACCCTTTTTGGCGGCAATAGAATAAAAAGCCCCATATGGCGGACTAATAAATATATAGACAAAAATTTGGGGCAAAAATATAATATAAAGGGCACCTATGGCGGCAAAAAATTATAAAACCCCATTGGGGGCGGGCAATAATATAAAGGGCCGGGCTATAAAATATAAAGGCACATATGGGGCAATATAATTAAAGGCCCATATGGCGGCACATATAATATAAAGTAAAATATGGCGGCAATAAATATAAAGGCACCATGGGCGGCACATATATATAAAGGCACATATGGCGGATTAAATTTTTAAAAAGGGCCATAGGCGGAATATAAAAAAAAAGGGCACATGTGGGGCAATAAATTATAAGGCAACCAAAAAAAACAAAAAAGGGGCATTAATAATATAAAGGCATATTGGTGGCAAATATATCAAAAGCATTAACTGCGGGCTCATTAAATACAAAGGCACCAGTTCATGTCACATAAAATACAATGCCATCAACATGTGGCTCAAAAACTACAAATGCATCAAATATGACAGCAAATATCATTCAAAGACACCATGTGGCGGCACACATAACATAAAGGCATCATGTGGCAGCACATATAATCCAAAGGCACCATATGCCGGCACATATAAAATAAGGGCATCATGTAGCGGCACATATATTATAAAAGCACCATATGGCGGCACCTATAATTCAAAGACAGAATGTGGTGGCATATAAAATACAAAGGCACCAGTAGCGGGTAATAAAATCAAAGGGAATAATGGTGGTCAAAAAAAAAACAAAGGCATCATATGACAGCAAATATAATTCCAAGACACCATGTGGTGGCACTTAAAATACAAAGGCACCATATGGGGGCCAATTTTTATAAAGGCTCTTGTAAAAAGGAATTAATTCAAAAAACCATGTTTCGGCACATATAAAAGACACCATGTGGCGGCTCATTAAAATACAAAGGCACCATGTGACAGAACATATAATATAAAGGAACCATATGGCGGCACATATAATTCAGACACCATGTGGCGTCACATAAAATACAAAGGCACCACGTTGCGGCACATATAATATAAAAGCACCATCTGGCGGCACATATAATATAAAGACTCTATAAGATATAAAAGAAAAAAACACAAAGGGGGGGGACAAATGTGAATCTAAAGTAATAAAAAGGAAAAAAAAAATTGTTTTTCTGATTGGCTAAATATTTTGGCCAAAATTAAATGGTTTGGGGTTTTTTTCCAGAAAAAAACCCCCCAATCGGGGACCCGGGGTTCCAAATTAACCCCAATTGTAAAAAATTTAAAAAAAAAAGGGGCCCCCGGGGGGGGATATAAAAAAAATTATAATTTAAAAAAATTTTTTTTTAAAAACGGGGGGTTTTTAAACCCCGCACCAAAAAAAACCAAAAAATTTTTAAATAAAAGGGGAAAAACGGCTTTTTTTGGGGGGGGGGGGGGGGGGGGGGGGGGGGGGGGGGGGGGGGGGGGGGTGGGGGGGGGGGGGGGGGGTTTGTTTTTTGAAACTTGGTTTTTAACCCCGGGCCCCCGGGGCCCCTTTTAATTTTTAAAGACCTTAAACAAAAAACAAAAAAAGGAAAAAAGACTCCTTTTTCCAAGTACAGGCTCTATCCATCTCTCTGCTGAAACCTAAAGGTCCAATAGTGGAAATAAAATATTGTTTTTCTTGATTCAGGAGGTCTAAAATATTTTGTGTCAGATAAAGTGGAGTCGAATGACGTGATTGGCGCCTTAAATGGAATTTGCAATGAAAACGGAGGTGTTTCTGCACAGGTCTCACAGGTAAATGGGACTTTTCTATCACAAACTCTGCCTCTAATAGAGTTATAATAAATTGAAGGCAAATGATATCATAATATTAAAACTGACACAAGAAACAAGAGTTACATCACACTGACTTCTTATTTAAGAGGACCTGTGACCTCTCCTGACCTGTCTGTTTCAGTAAGTTCTTGTGTTCCCTGTGATTTTAACTTTTTCTGGAGCATCTTCAAAAGACAAACCCTGCATTACATTTTGCCACAAACTTTATTGCTGAGCTGTTGGTGTGTTCTTGGTTTTCATGATGTTTGTTCAATAATGTTCTCTAACAAACCTCTGAGGACTTCACCAAACAGCTGTAGGTATACTGAGAACGAATGACATACAGATGTGCTCTATTTACTAATGAGGGGTCTTCTAAAGGTGATTGCTCACACTGGATTTTATTTAAATGGATCAGAGTACAGGGGGCTGAATACATATGCACCCCACACTTTTTTTCAGTTGCAAAAATGTTGAAAAAATGCAAATCATTTTCTTTCCACTTCACAAATACACTGAAGTTTGTGACTGTAATGGTTAAAAATAAGGAAAAGTTCAAGGGTGAGGAAATCTTTTGCAGCCCATCGTATTTTCAGATTTTTGAAAACATTTTCTTCCCACTTTCCATCTGCATAGACATATTAGGGCTTGTTTTTTGCAGGACAAGATGTACTTACCATTGACCATATAATATAATGTACTGGGAACCCCCGAAAAAAAAAAATCATTGTTGGGTAGAATGTGAAACAAAAGAAATTGCGCCCTTTTTGTGGGGGTTGTGTGTCAATGGAGTTTACTATTCAGTATAAATGACATGTTCTCTATATTACGCAGGTCTGATTTCGGTGATACCAAACTATTTGCATTTTCAAAACATTTTAGTATTTTTTTTTTTTTTTTTTTAAAAAGTCATTCTAATTTTGTCCTCCAGCGCCATTTTCTGACCAATAACATTTTTGGTTTTCCACCGACATACCTGAGTGAGGGCTTGTTTTTTGCAGACTGAAGTGTAGATCTTATTGAAACCATTTGGGGATTCTTGCCACCGTCCGGGACAAATGTTAATTTGGACTGCTGTTTGGACTTTTATGGATGCAGCATTGTCGGTTATGTGTAACTTTTTTAGCCTAAATATGTGTAAAATGACAAAAGGCGGGTGTTTTTTTTACTTGTTTTTTAAAAACATTTTTCTGTCTTTAGCCTCTGTTGTACTTGGACCCTTATGCTTCCTATGCAGTTGGATTGCTTGCAATTGTTGCTAGAGCTTGATTGGTTGCTATGTGCTCTGATTGGTTGCTAAGAAGCTCTGATTGGTTTATGGCTAGGGCATGAGCTCTGATTTGGTTTATAGCATTGATTGGTTACTTGAGTTTGGTTACTATGAGCTCGAATTGGTTGCTATGTGCTCTGATTGGTGGCTATGAGCTCTGATTGGTTGTTATGGGCTATGATTGGTTGCTATGAGCTCTGATTGGTTGCTATGGGATCTGATTGGTTGCTATGTGCTCTGATTGGTTATTATGGGCTCTGATTGGTTGCTATGTGCTCTGATTGGTTATTATGGGCTCTGATTGGTTATTATGGGCACTGATTGTCTGCTATGAGCTCTGATTGGTTGCTATGAGCTCTGATTGGTTGCTATGAGCTCTGATTGATCGCTATGTGCTCTGATTGATCGCTATGTGCTCTGATTGGTCGCTATGGACTCTGATTGGTCGCTATGAGCTCTGATTGGTTGCTATGGGCTCTGATTGGTTGCTATGGGTTCTGATTGGTTCCTATGAGCTCTGATTGGTTGCTAAGTGCTCTGATTGTTTGCTTTGGGCTCTGATTGGTTGCTATGGTCTCTGATGGGTTATTATGGGCTCTGATTTATAACTATGGGCTCTGATTGGTTACTATGAGCTCTGATTGGTTATTATGGGCTCTGATTGGTTGCTATGAGCTCTGACTGGTTGCTATGGGCTCTGATTGGTTGCTATGAGCTCTGACTGGTTGCTATGGGCTCTGATTAGTTGCTATGGGCTCTGACTGGTTGCTTTGGGCTCTGACTGGTTGCTATGAGCTCTGATTGGTTGCTATGGTCTCTGATTGGTTGTTTGGGCTCTGATTGGTTGCTATGGACTCTGATTGGTTACTATGGGCTCTGATTGGTTGCTATGTTCTCTGATTGGTTACTATGGGCCTTGATTGGTTGCTATGGGCTGTGATTGGTTGTTATGGGCTGTGATTGGTTGTTATGGGCTCTGATTAGATGCTATGAGCTCTGATTGGTTGCTTTGGACAACAAACACTGTCATACTGCCAGACAGATTTCATAATGTTCTTGTACCTGAGCGGGGCCCCCTCAACCTCAGACTGTTGCCTGCTATAGCTATAGTCACACCCATATGGAGAATTGTCATTCCGTTTCTTTGCATCCAATTAATTTTTCTGAACATTCTATTGTCCCAAGTTTTCCATAATCCAGCGCATTAGGTCCTGGTTGGGCCAGATGACTTTTATATCACTGACTGAACTTAATTGTTTTTGTCCAGTTTAGAAGACCCATTTCCAAACCTCAAAGTAAATTTTGCATGGGGAGGGGTCTTCTGTTCAGGATTCTCATCTCCTGAGCAAAGAGAGGATTCATATAGATCGTCTCTGGCATTGGAGGACCCATCCTGTCCCGCACTACATAGACACCCCATTGATATGAATGGACATTGTGTAATCCCTTATTCCCCCTCCGGGGGCGCTGCAGGAAAACTACATACTGCCAGGTTTCCCCATAGATTACAGCTGATGACTGTCAGCGCCAGTCAGGGGCACTTTATCGTCAGCTCAATGTCAAAGAACTCTTTTCGGTGGGGATTGCCCAAAGTGGAGAAACTTTAAAGGAATGTTCCTACCATGATGGCTTTTCGACCCTATCGGACTACTTAACTCAAGTCATTTTTAATTTTCTTTGAATCCAACAGCTAGAGAGCGCTACCATCAACGTGAGCCCCCAGGAGTGCGTCAGCGACACAGTATATATCGACAGCACCGAGGGGGCAGAAACTTTCTTTACAGTCACCTGGCAATTTCCTGAATTATCTATCAAACTGCAAGGCCCCGACGGACAAACCTATTCTACTGAACACTTTGCCACGACCCAAGCTTCTCAGCTGAGCCGACTGAAGCTTCCAGAAAAAGTTGCGGTAAGTAACGAGCGACTCCAGAAACACTTCCTGTTCACTTCTATGGCGCCGCACTGATCAAAGCACATTCGTAATGATTGTCTCATTGTTTTTTTTATTATTTATTAAAAATGTTGTTCTTTTCATTTAGAATATCACTCCCATCATGCCTCAGGACACAGTGTAGATTTCCTATAGTCATTTGGGTGGTCATTTGCATGTGCTCACTGCTGCCCCCTGCTGTGTCATTTTACGTGAACCTCCCTGAGGTGTCAAGGAAAGAGCTTTTTGCCTCCTGCTTGCTCAGATTTGGTTGAACTGTTGGAAAGGGAGCGTGGAGCGGGCTCACTTGCTGAGCTTACTCCATGCACAACAGGTAATGGCTGCGAGTTACAGCCAAGACCGGACTATAGTGTTCGGGATCAAAGACAAATGTGACCATGGCGTATGAGGGATTGAGAAATGGTGTAGTCCCAAATTTTTCCCCCTGCTTTGAGATTACAAGGTGCCAAATGGTTGTCTTGGCAGTGAAGAAGGGCTCCATGGGTTCTATTTTATTGCTCCTATTACTCCTTCCTATTTGTACACTGTTCTGTTATATATATATATATATATATATATTATTATATATATATATATATATTATATATATATTATATATATTATATATATATATATATATATATTATATATATATATACCGTGTTTTCCCGAAAATAAGACATCCCCCAAAAGTAAGACCTACTGCAATTTTATTTCAAGCTTAGAAATAAGGCCTCCCCTGAAAATAAGACCTAGCGGCAGTCATTGCTACAGCTCCTCCCATGCCATACATTAGTGTTAGCAGATCATTTAGATAGGTCTTACCTTGTGTGGGAGGCTACCTGAACAAGGTGTGCTCATTTAAGGAAAATGCCATTGCTGGATATGACAGATTGGGGCCAATCTCTAAAAGAAATTACCATGAAATTCAGGGTTTGGAGAGTGATGATGAGAACATGGTAAATGTACCATAGATTGTTGTACATGGAAATAGTCACAAGAAATTATTGATGGAAGTCAGAGTTTGGCTGGTTCTGCTGCTGATGATTGAGATGACATGACTACAGTATATTAATAAATGTTGAATTTTTTTTGTTCAACAATAAATGTGAATTCTTGTTCATCCCCTGAAAATAAGACCTTGCGCGTCTTTAGGAACAAAAATTAATATAAGACACTGTCTTATTTTCGGGGAAGCAGGGTATATTCACTGCTCACAAAAAGTTTGGGATATTTGGCTTTTGGGTGAATTTTTTGGAAAACGTAACAATTTCCCGCCCCAATTATATTTTATCCTGTACCCATAAAAGTCATAGCAGGCAATGTGGATTTTCTCATCTCAAACAATTTAACGAAACAAAAGCCAAAAACCAGTGGAGGGTACAGACCATCAGAACAATCAGGGCCTCCATAACGTGTCCTGTGGCCTTGAGCATCAATTACAGCTTTACAATGACATCTCCTGCTGTTCACAAGTCCAGTTACTGACTGCTGAGGCTCCGACTCTTCTTGAAAGGCCCCCACAGGTCATTGAGGTTCAGGGGTACAGAGTTTAAGGTTTCTACAAGGCAACTCCCACAGATTTTCTAGGGGATTCAGGTCTGAAGAAAGTGCAGCCGCTCCATTTGAGGTTTCCCAGTCTCCAACAGCCGCTCCCTAATGATGCAACCTCGATCAAATGGAGCATTGTATGAGATGAGCCCTCTGTTGTCCATGCAGAGGCGCAATGACTGGATGTATGGGGTTATTCCAGTAGTAGAGGTGTCATTATACAATTCACAAAGTGTAGGGCAGATCTGTATGGACTAGATACACTTGCCCCCACTATAACACCTCCACCACCAAAGGCTCATCTATGGCTGACGCACCGCACTCTCCCTGAAGTCTCCAGCATCGTTGGCGCCATCATTTCTGCTCAGAGTGAAGATGCTGAGATGCTCCCTGGCCCCAGAGGATGATGTCTGAGCCTAGTGGTGCAGTCAGGTCATCTAGCACACAGATCGCGCTGATGTAACCGGTTATGAATGGTCTGACGTGACACTTGCCGCTTCTCACCTCCCTTAAACCTGCCTGGAGTTGTGCGGTCTTCATCATCCGGCTCCGCAGAGCATTGGTTACAATGAAGCGGTCATCAGTCTGTGATGGAGACAAAGGACGTCCACTTCTTTGCTTTTCTGTGACTCTTCCAGTCTCTCAGTGTCTCTGATGCAACCTGCTGATGACACTCTGTGACACTCTAAGCTCAGTGGCCACTTCCATCTGAGAGTGTCCTGCTTGAAGCCTGGCAATGGCGAGGTCCTGTTGATCCATTGTAAGGTGTTGTCTTGGTCTCATGATGTCACAATGTGAACAGCAGGATGAGGACGGTTTAATCCCAATTCACATTGATCCCCTAAATGTATTGTGTGATTCAGGGATCAAACACCTTTTGGGAATTTTGACACTAAGCTCCTTGTTAGAGATCAGCAAGTTGTGCAAAAAGTCCTGAAACACTGAATTGTTGGACTTTGTTGGAATTTCAAGAAATGTTATGTTCATTCTGAAATTTTAACCAAAAAATATCGCAAACTTTTTGGAAGTAGTGTATATATTGTGGCACAGTGACTTTAGGTCGTATGTCTCTGCTACTAGGGTGTTATATAAGAAAACCTGCGAGGTATGCGTCACTAAGATGTCTGAGCCGGCAGTTTTTGCCAGAAATCCTAGGTTACTGACACTTGGTAGTTTTAAGTATAGTTGCTTGTAGCAGCTGATCCGGGCTGACTGGAGTAGTCAAAGATCTGTGTGGGATGGCTATTCTCACATTTCTAGATCCAGGCCAGAAGGTCTGGTTTCGGAGTGGAGACAAGTTCAACTCCACTCTAAGCTTTGAGTTGTTTTAGTTCATTAGACGACATCTGGAAGAACTGTTATAAAAAAATGTGTGGGTGTTTCAGAGGGTGGTGGGCTGGGTGGTAAACTCTCGTGTGAATTCTTGTTTAGTTAGTGGCCTCATGGCCTAGGATTTGTATTGTTTTTCATTTTTTGAATGTTGACCAGCTTGACAAATAAAGCTGGCTGAGGTCAGTTTAAAAATCTATCCCATGATAACCATAATTCACCTAACAAAAGGTAAAACCCTTGAACTGTCCTCTATGATGATGGGTGGATGAGAGCTACATATATATGGTCTATACAGAGTGAAAAGAATAAAGGACCTAGGATTGAGCTCTGAGGAACCCCAACAACAACAGGAGGAACGGACTCAGAACTCACCCCTGAGGAACCCCTAGAGCAACAAGAGGAATAGACTCAGAACTGAACCCTGAGGAACCTCAACAACAATAAGAGGAACAGACTCAGGACTGACCACTGAGGAACCTCAACAACAACAAGAGGAAAGGACCTAGGACTGACCCTTTAGAAACTCCAACAACAGCAAGAGGAACAGACTAAGGACTGACCCCTGTGGACCCTTAACAGCAGCAAGAGGAAGACTAAGGAATGACCCCTGAAAATCTCAAACAACAGCAAATAGAAGAGGGGAAGAATCAGACACAACAAAGAGAAAGCGGGCAGAATCCAATAGAAGGAAGCATACTGAGGAGCAGTTGGTGATCTACAGTGTTAAATGCTGAAGAGAGATCCAGAAGAATCAACCCAGACTGGTTGCCTTGAGATTCCGCCATCAGGATATTATTTGAGCAGTTTCTGTAAAGTGGAAAGTGCTGGAACCAGAAAGATCGTGGATTATAGAGATAATCTCACCATAGACATTAATTGCCACTCAGCTGTACTCGGAACTCCCGTTGATTTCAAAGCAAGTGTTGTGCCCACCTCTCTAATCAAAATAGAGACGTTTTAGGGCTCGTTCTTAAGATAGGTGCAGGCCACACCTATTAGACTTTTATAGTATATCCTATCAATATGCCATAAATGTCTATAGTCGGAATACCCCTTTAAATGAAAGTAGACCAGACGTCACAGAAGTGTAGAGATGAAGGGAAGATTGGAAATGGGTCGGTAGTTGGCAGCGCAGGAGGGGTCCAAATAATTGAGTGGTTGTTTTTCAGTAAATGGGTTGTAACTGCATATTTGACGGAGGAGCAAAAGATCCCAGAAGAAAGAGAGATGGTTAAATTTTAGATAAATGAACGATGACAGAGAACGGACAAGGTGTGAGGGGATAGGGTCACGCATACAGGTAGGGGGCGAGCAGAAGAGAGAAGCCTGGATACTACCTCTTCTGTTCTCAAGTCCAATGCTGATGTTCAGGTCTGCAGGTTCTCAGCCTCTGGATGTAAAGAATGATCAGGATCATTGGCAGAGCCGTCTTAGAAGAATTATGGGCCTCTGGGTACAGCAATGCAGTGGACCCTGCCCAAATACATGACATCACACTAGGTCATGCATCTAGCCCCCTCAAGCACACCCATGTCACCACGCCACTAATTTCAGGACCAGGTCCATTTTAACAGAATTAGGGGCCCCGTTGCATATGCATATCATTGCAGTGCGCCCTGCCAAATACATGTCATCACACTTGGACATGCTACGAGCCCCACCCTCCCTCTCAAGCACACCCATATTATCATGCCATATATGTCTGAACACCAACAGCCTGCAGCCTACAAGACTGGTTGGCAGCGAAGGGAGCCTTTGGCTCCCTTCTCCACCATTGTTTTAACTGTTTGAACATCCTAAAAACACACAAACAGTTAAATAAGTAAAGCCAACCAAGGGATCCAGAGTATTTTTCTTGTATTCCTGCGACATACATAGACCACCTGGGGCCCCTATACTTGTGGGGCCCCCGGGCAACTACCTAGTGTGCCCAATGGAAAAGATGGTCCTGATCCTTGGTTCATCTATGCCGTAACATTCAATGAAGGGAACGATCATTTCACTGTCCTCTTCTAGGTGTTCATGAGTTAGTTCCATTTTATAGCTCAAGTACCAGGCTCGTTGCGGTTGTAGTGTAGTTATCAGAGCTGTAACGAGCCAGGCACCTGCGAGTCCATCACATGGACCAGGGCTGGGTTATATCCAAAGTAAGTAAACAATGAAGATTCCTACTGACTGACAGCAAGCACAGATCTTGAAACCTGTACCAAATTCATACACAAAGTGAAATGTTATCCATTTAATCCACAGTACAGTAACATATCAGAAAAGGGGATGAGATTTTAACAAAGCCAAAAAGAAATTCACCTAGAATGTAAAAGGAATGATGTTCCTCAGTAGGAAGAGACACCATGTAGGTGTGCGGAGGCTTATTCACCAGTAGTCGCTCCACTGAAATTTTTAATATATTCTAAAAGGCTCATGGGAAATTAACTGGGACTCTTGTAGATCCGCGTATCAGACAAGGTGCCTCATCCTAATGAGAAATGTTACCCCTTTGGAGCTTCCCCTAGAGCCTTCACCACCCAACCAGTTTTCGACTCTGCACTGATGAGGGGCAAATACCCGAAACAGCTGTCTGCAGATGAATATCTAGTTGGCTCTAGTCCCATTGACATTGCAAGGCTCAGTGAGCTGGATGCGAATTGAGGAATGCTACATGCAATAGCCGACGCTGCAGAGTCCTAGCTTATTTCCCATTAGCCTTTTAGAATATACTTAGAATTTGGACAGAAATTGCCAGGCTGTGCGGGTTTGTGCCCTGCAATTTCTGTTTATGCTGTAGATTGGTTGTGGAGTATAGGGAACTCAAAATCCACAATAATCAGAATTTTTGCAGATTTTGCTAAGGCTTAATTGCAGATTATTGACTTTTTGACCAAAATTTACAGCAGCAAAGCTAAAATAAAAAATCCACATCAATATCCTTACAATTCAATGCAAATTCACCGCTGCAGTTTTCCACCTGTGTCCTTAGTTTCGGTTCTGCTTTTTGATGCACAAAATTCTTGTTTTTTCTGCTATTATATCAAAATGTGCACAATAAAATGTGATATTAGGTGCTATTGACTTAAGTAGGAATAAGCGTGCATCAGATACATAGCTGTTTAAGCCACCCCCGACTTTCAACTGGACCTCAATGCAGGTGGTCCTACTCTATTATTACCTATCATTTGAGTCCAATTCAGACTTCTCATTTGGGTCCATTTGGTTTCCATGTCTTGTTTGGTAGCTCTGTTAGCTGATGGTGTGTCACTGATATTGGAATGTGTGTACATATACCACAACCCTGCCAGTGCGGGACCCGTGTTACATTGTGTTTTTCAGAATATTTTTTTTGTTGCAGAACCATACGTTGCATTTGGCATATATTGCTTTTAACTTATATAGGGAGGAATGGATGCCTTTTGGTTTTTTGCACTCCGCCCACCTCCACAGGTTGCTTGATCAGTGCAGTATGCTTATAAAGCTGGTGCCTTTTTTCTCTCTGGATTATGGAGGTCTGAGGACCCAAATGAGAAGTCTGAACTGGACTCAAAAAGAGAGGTAATAATAGAGTAGGACCACCTGCATTGAGGTCCCCGTTGAAAGTCGGGGGTTGGCTTAAACAGTTTTGATCAAAACATGTTAACTAAGAACCTCAAAGTTTTTTTTTCATGTATTGTAGATAGCATTAATGCTTTTTTAGAGGTTTCCATGTCTTGTTTGGTAGGTCAGACACACAGCGGCACTTTTTTTGCACGCTGTTTGTCGTGTTATGTGCAGCACAAAACAAACGGGAGTGCAGGACCCTTATCAGCGCGAAATGCGCCACAGGATGCATCGAGTACAATGATGTTCCCTGTACTGATAAAAAGGTATGAAAAATAAGCAGCATAAAATGGACCAAAAGATGCATCAAACGAAGAAAGCGCGTAACAAAATGCATGAAAAAACCTGCATGGAAAATGGTTGTTTCTCCTGTGACATAAACACTTATGTTACTGCATTATTTTAGTGTGAACAGAGCCTTGACTACATCTAACCCTGCATTACTGAACCTGCATATCTCCTGTATAGAGCGGAGTCTGGAGCTTCACCCTCTGTAACAACGTCGCCCGGGCTCAGGTCTTAGGTGTTATAGTGACGTCCAGATCTGCTGATGTAGACGAGCCGCCGCTCACGGTAAACGTGCATATGAATAAGCACACAAACAAGTTCCCCGACCCCATGATGGTCTACGCTTCTGTAAGCCGGGGGCTGGTGCCGGTGAGAGGGGCGCAGGTCACCGCAATTATCACCTCAGAAATGGACAACCGCACTGTCCTCAGACTCCAGGACAACGGAGCAGGTAGAGGAACTTTCTGTAAAACATTTTATACATTTCACTAGTTTATTTGTTTTGTTTTGGGGGGATGGGTTTGGCAACAAATTACATAGATTCATGTGGAAATACAATTTTTGAATGTACCTTTTTAGTCCATATTTGGAAAAGGGATCCTGGGGGCCCCAGTGGAGAGATTTCTTGGGGAGCACCTGTGCTGATTGTTGGGGTCCCCTTGTGGAGATGATTCTTTGGGGGGCCCCCATTGGATGATTTTGGGGGCCCCCAGTTAGTTGATTTTGGGGCCCCAAAGGAGATGATTCTTGGGGCCCCCCAGTGGAGTGATTCTTGGGGCCCCCCAGGGAGGATTCCCGGGACCCACCCGTGGGTTAATTCTTGGGGCCACCAAATGGAGATGTTCTTGAGGCCCCCCATTGGAGATGATTTTTTCTTGGGGCCCAATAGTGGAGATGTTTCTTGGGGCCCCTTTGTGGAGAGTTATTGGGGTCCCCAGTGGAGATATTCTTGGGGCCAACTGTAGTGATTTTGGGGCCCCCCCAGTGGGGTTTATTCTTGGGTCCCACCAGTGGTGTTGATTTTGGGGCCATACAGTGGAGTTGATTGTGGGGCTCAAAGTGGATTTATTTGGTCCCACAGTGAAATTGATTCTTGGGGCCCAAATGGGGGTTGATTCTTGGGTCCACCCGTGAGTTGATTGTTGGGGTCCACCAGTGGAGATGATTCTTGGGGTCCACCAGTGGAGTTGATTCTTGGGGCCAAAAGTGGGAGTTTATTTTTGGGGTTCACCAGGGAATTGATTACTAAGGCACCATGGGATATTCTTTAAGGGCCCACCATTGGAGATGATTTTTTGGAGCCACTAGTGGAGATGATTTTGGGGTCCCCAATGGAGGGATTCTTGGGGCCCACCCGTGGAGTTGTTTCTTGGGGCCACCAGTATAGATGATTCTTGGGGCCCACCAGTGGAGTTGATTCTTGGGGCCCACCAGTGGAGTTGATTCTTGGGGCCCATCAGTGGAGTTGATTGCTGGGGCTCAAAAGTGGATTTCATTCTTAGGTCCCACAGTAGAATTGAATCTTGGGGCCCACCAATGGAGTTGATTCTTGGGGTCCACCAGTGGAGGTGATTCTTGGGGCCCACCAGTGGAGTTGATGCTTGAGGTCCAACAGTGGAGATGATTCTTGGGGCCCACTAGTGGAGTTTATTCTTAGGGTCCACCAGTGGAGATGATTCTTGGGGTTCACCAGAGGAATTGATTACTAGGGCCCACCTGGAGATAATTCTTGAGGCCCACCAGTGGAATTGATTGATTCTTGGGGTCCACCAGTGGAGTTGATTCTTGGGGTCCACCAGTGGAGATGATTCTAGGGGAGCAGCAGAGGAGTTGATTGGTGGGGCCCAGAGTGGAGATAATTCTTGAGGCCCACCAGTGGAATTGATTGCTGCGGCCCACCAGTGGAGTTGATTCTTGGGGCCACCAGTGGAGTTGATTGGGGTTGGGGCCATTGGTGGGGTCAACCAGTGGAGTTGAGGTGGGGCGATTGTTGGGGTCCATCAGTTGAGTTGATTCTTGGGGTCCACCAGTGGAGTTGATTCTTGGGGTCCACCAGTGGAGATGATTCTTGGGGTTCACCAGAGGAATTGATTGCTAGGGCCCACAGTGGAGATAATTATTGAGGCCCACCAGTGGAATTGATTGCTGCAGCCCACCAGTGGAGTTGATTCTTGGGGCCACCAGTGGAGTTGATTCTTGGGGTCCATCAGAAGAGTTGATTCTTGGGGCCCACCAGTGGATATTATTCTTGGGGTCCATCTGTAAAGTTGATTGCTGGGGCCCAAACGTGGAGTTCATTCTTGGGGCCCACCGTAGAACTGATTATTGGGGCCCACAAAGGGTAGATGATATTTCAGCCTGGTCGGAGTCGGACCCCCAGTTATCTGATATTAATGGCCTAATTAATTATATGGTTGTGTGAATAGGAGAAAGAACAGGAAAGCCGAGCTCTGACCCCAACAAATGTAATGTTGAAACTTTTTGACAGTATTAACAATAATACATTTTAGCAGAGCATGTCTTTACACAATGTATGTTCCAATTCACAGGTGCTGATATTGTAAAAGATGACGGTATCTACTCAAAATACTTCTTTAGGTTTGATGTAAGTGGAAGGTACACTCTGAGAGCGCGGGTCACATGCCATGAAGATGAGTGCAGACTCGCCCATCCTAAGAATCGTCTTTTATACTTACCAGGCTATGTTGAAAACGGTGAGAATGTAGCTGATGCCTGTGACCTCCTGCCGGCTACGCCAATTATGCAGAATTTTAAACACCAATAATTGGTTTCAGGAGAAAACTTCTGTACCTTGAGACCATTACTCTATGAAAACTAGTAATTAGTTCCAAAGAAAGAAAATTAAGCAGATAATTCAAATAAAGCCTCAGAGAGAGCTGCGGGAGGCTAGAAATCACTTCCTATGTTGAGAAGTTTCTTTGGGTCATGGACTTTATACACTACAGTACATGTAGTGCCACACTGTACTGTAGAGTGATTCTATAGACCACCAAATACTGCATGCACTTCACTAAAATATATGTAAGAGCAGTACAGGACATATAATGTAACAGTCTAGTAGCACCTCTCTATAGTACAGTGCAGTACCACATGTCCTGTACTGCTCTTACATATATTAGTGAGGTGCATGCAGTGATTAGTGGTCTATAGCGCCTCTCTACAGTACAGTGCGGGGGACTTACATGGTCCTGTTCTGCTCTTACATATATTAGTGAGGTGCATGCAGTGATTGGCAGTCTATAGCGCCTCTGTACAGTACGGTGCGGTACTACATGTCCTATACTGCTCTTACATGTATTAGTGCGGTGCATGCAGTGATTGGGGGTCTATAGCGCCTCTCTACAGTACAGTGCAGTACTACATGTCCTGTACTGCTCTTATATGTATTAGTGAGGTGCATGGCAGTGATTGGGGGTTTTATAGCGCCTCTTTACAGTACAAATGAGAACTACATGTCCTGTACTGCTCTTACATGTATTAAAGAGGTGCATGCAGTGATTGGTGTCTATAAGGCCTCTTACAGTACAGTGCGGTACTACATGTCCTGTAACTGCTCTTACATGTTTTTTAGTAGGCATGCAGTGAAATTGTGGTCTTTTAAGCGCTCTCTACATTACAGTGTGGTTTCTACATGTTTCCCGTAATGCTTCTTACATGTACCAGGATGAGCATCTCCTTTGGGCTCAGGTGAGGCCCCCCTTTTTTGGTCCATTGTGTATAAAGTCCATGACCTAAAAGCTGCCCTCATGATAGACAGTGATTTCCAGCTTCCAGCAGCTCTCTCTCATGTTCTATGGAAGGACGGACTTTATTGTTTTGCATCTGCTTTATTTTTCTAAAATCTTAAAGTTTTTTTATTGGGGCTTTTTGGGGGTTTTGAACCCAATCCCCGTTTTCCATAGAGTTGTGGTATATACAATGGTGTCCCAAAACCCCAATTTTAATTTTATGTTATGGGGGGCCTGTGCTATGTAATATTTGGGAATTTTCTTTTAACATTGCATCAGATGGACATGTGTGAATACAGAAGGAGTTTTTTTTTATAGATCCCAGGGGAGGGTTGGGGGACCCCCCTTTGTAAGATGGGCGCGAGGCCCCCCACTGTGACTGTGCTGCCCATGGGCCGTCACATACCTTTCCTCCTGCCCTCCATGTGAATATTAGGTTCAGCCATCTGTAATGTTCTAGCATGAAATTGAGAAAAAAATGGAAAAATAAGGAGTTCTTTTTTCCTTCATTGAGGTAGGGTTGTGCTGAACCCATCGGGGCCCCCAGGAGACGATGTTCTGCCTGTGCTGGGATCACTCAGGAGAGCGGTCGCTGGCGAATCGTTCATGGTGTCTGGAGTCATCAACCCGGAAACAGAGGTCTTTCCACCTGGGAAAATTACAGATTTAGAGGCGCAGCGCAGAGATGGGCTGTTTTCCCTGGACGACCGGGCCCGACTTTGGGGGACCAAGGAGCGGTGGGCTTCATGCTGCACTGGGGCAAGGGTTTTAGAAGAGGAAAAGAAATTTTACGAAGTAGGAAAAAGATACATTTTTATTTTGAACTTACAGAAAAATTTTAAAAACAACCAAAAAAGTTCTGATCGGGTTGTTGGGATTTTTGTGTGTTGGAAACATTGCTTCCCGCGGGGACACTGCAGGAGAGAGCGAGGTGAAGCTACTTTAAATTCTTTAAATTAGGTTCCTCTCACCTCAGTCCTGTTTTCTTTGGTTACTTTGAATTTAGGGGGGGGTGTTTAGGCTTTTACTAGGCTGCAGTGAAGCCGGTCTGTAGCTATAAACCGTGCTGGCAGCCTATCAGGGGAAAATCGAGGGTCTGTACTTAGCAATCGGGGCTGGCACCTTCAGGATGAGTAAACAGGTCTCAGCTAAAGCAACGTATGGCTGCCATCAGGAGAGATGGAACAGGTCTGCAGTTTGCAACCCGTGTGGCAGCCTATAGGAGAAGTAACGGGCTTAGCTATAGCGCCAGTGTGGCAGCCTAAACAGGATGAGTAAACGTTCTGTAGCTTAGAACCCGCGTGGCGCCTATCAGGTGAGTCAACAGGCTTAGTATAGCGACCCGGCTGGCCGCCTATAGGATAGAGCAAAACGGTCTGTGCTTAGCAACCGGGCTGGGTGCTATCGGAGAATTGAACGGTCTGTAGCTATAAACCAGTGCTGGGAGCCTATCAGGAGAGATCGAACGGTCTGTTGCTAAGCGCTGAGGAGCTGATGCGCCCAACAAGAGGGGAATCTAGGAATAGTAGGACCTGATAATGGACACTTATTTTAAAGGACTTTTTTTTAAAATCTTTAACTGAAAGCAGCGATCCCCGTGTGAGAAACCCCCTTTAAAGGTCTGGACGGATTTTTCCATGCAGATTCTTAATAGAAATTTCTACAGCAAATTTTCACCCTGAATACGACCCAGGTCCAGGCTTCGCATTGCGGTTTAAAGTCATAATTAACTGCCTGAAATTTTTTGTTCTGCGTTTCAAATCCCACGTGAAAAACTCTGCAACCCTATGAACCCGAAGTCAATGGGAATGGTTTTAAAACCTTTCCAAAAATGGGAAAGGTATTCTGGTGCCCCAAAGGCAAATAAGCTATTACATACATAAAAAAAAAAAAAAAAAAAACACTTTGAGATTCTTAGTTCACATGTTTTGATCAAAAAATGCTTATGCCACCCCCGACTACCAACGTGATCTCAAGGCGGGTGGTCCTACTCTATTTTTACCTCTCATTTGAGTCCAATTCAGACTTCTCATTTGGGTCCTCAGACCTCCATAATCCAGAGAGAAAAATAAAAAAAACACCAACCTTGCACGCATACTGCACTGATATAACAAGCTGTGGAGGTAGGCGGGTGCAAGAGACCAAAATGGAGGCATGCATTCCTCCCTCTATAAATTAAAAGCAATATATGCCAAATGCAACGTATAGTTCTGCACAAAAAAGCATTTCTGAAAAACACAATGTGAACCTGGGTGCCACTGGCATGGGTTTCGGGCATATATATATACACGCATACCATTACCAGTGGTACACCAACTGCTAAAAGGGCTATCAAACAATACATGGAAACCTCTAAGGCAAATAAGACACATAAGGCCCCCCCAATGTAAAATTCAGCCCCCTCCATACCACCTCACGCCTTTTTTTCCCCCTTTGGGTTGAGGGGGGCCATTTATGGGTGGCCCCCTCCCCTTTTGCCTCCCCATCATCACATGCCCTGCCCTTCCCAAATGTATTTCCTTTTGTCGGTTTAAGGGTTTCCCTTTGAAAGGGGGTTTTTAAAAATTTAACCCCCAAGTACTTTAATTAGGAGGGCGCTATCTGCAGCTGACACCTGGCACTAATGTCAATTTAAAATTTACACCCTTTGGGGAAAATTGGGCCACCAGGGGCCCTTCTATTTGAAAAAAAGTGCTGAAACCCATTTCCCTCAACCCGGTCGTCCCCCCTGTGCCCGTTTTAAACCATTGCGCGGGAAGCCAAAAATTAAAAGCTTCCATAGCCACCAGGGTTAAAGGTTTCCCTTTTAAATTTCCTGCCCAGTGTGGGAATGGGGGGGCTGGGGCCCCAAGGGGGAAAGGTTGGGTTTTCGGGGCCCCCAAACCATTTTGGGCTTTTTTCGGGACCCCATCGGTTTAGGGTTTTATTTTAGGGGCTCCCCCTACGCTACTGAAAATTGACTGTGAATGCCCCCTATAGGAAAATCTTGTTTTTTATCTCTCTCTGGGTTGAAAATTTGGATTTAAAAAAAACCATCCCAATCTTCTTTGCTCAGGGGGCCCAAGCGAGGGTTTCCTCTTTTCCCTTTGGGTGGGTCAGTTGGACTGTTTCCCTGCTCCAGCGGAAATTTAATAAAAACCGCCATTTTGGTACCCCCTTTCATTATTTATAAAATTTTTAAAAGGGTTTATAAAAACCCATAAAAGCCCCTCTACTGGTAAAAGTAAAAACTAGGGAACTAAATTCCCCCCTTTTAAAAAAAAAATAAAGAAATTTTTAAAAATTATAAAAAAAAAAAATAGAAAAGGTGAAATGTTAAAAAGGGTTGGCGTTTAGGGGGCCTTTTTTCTAAATCATTTTTAAAAAGTCAGTGTAGAATCCCCCCAAAATTTTATAAGCTGTTCTTTTTGCAGGTTTTATATACGGGAAAGTGAGGGGGCCCAATACCAAAGTTGGCTCAGGCGCCCCTTTACCCTTGGTCTGTTTTTTTTAAGGTTTCATACATAAAAGGGAAGTGAAGACCCCAATTTCCCACAATCTGGCTCAGGCACCCCTTTCCCCGGGGCCCTTTTCTTCTGAGTATAATACAGGGCATTTTTAAAACCCAATTACCACAAGTCTGGCTCGGCACCACCTTTACCCGGGGTTGTTTTTTCTGCAGTCATACTTACGGGGCGTTTTGACCCAATCCCACAAGTCTGGCTCGGGGCCCACCTTTCCCCCGGGGTCTGGCTGTTTTCCCTGCAGGTGATACAAACGGGGGCATTTGTGGGAGCCCAATACCCAAGTCGGGCTCGGGCCCCCTCCTTTACCCTGGCGGGTTCTTCTGGGGGCATAAAAACGGGCGAAAGTGTAAGCCAATACCACAAGTCTGGTTTAAAAGGAACCCCCTTTACCCTGGTCTTTTTCTTTGCAGTCTTTACAAAACAGGGCTTTTTAAAACCTTTTACCACAAGTCTGGCTCAAAAAACCACCCTTTACCCTTGGTCTTTTTCTTCTGCAGGTCATACATAAGGGGGGAGTGAAGAGGCCAATCCCAAAAAAGTTCGGCTCGGGCACCCCCTTTTTACCCGGGTCTGGGGGTTCTTCTGCGGGTTTTCCATCCCATACAGGGACTTGTAGACCCAAATACCCCCAAGTCTGGCCCCAGGCCACCCCTTTTTCCCCCTGGTCTGGCTGTTTTTCTGAAGGTTTTCTTTACGGGGTGTAAAAGCCAATCCCATAAGTGGGCTCGGGAAACCAAACCTTTCCCCTGGTCTGATTTTTCTAACTGTTCTTTTACGGGAGGTTTGGGGGGTCAAAGAATCATAATTTTCCCCCAGTCCTACGAATGTGTGGCAACCCCCCAAACGCCCCAAAATATTTGGCGCAAAAAAAGGGACTTATCGCCCCAAAATTTTGGAGTCCCCCCCTTTTTCAGTTGAAACCCACCCCCCTTTTCCCCATTTTGCTAAAAAGTTTTAAAAAAAAAAGTTTTTACTTGGGGCGAATTTTTGGGTTTTGGGGGCGCCCAGGGCCATGTTTTTTGCGCCAATAGAAGGTAGGGGCCCTGAATCTATGAAACCCGTTAAATGGGGGTCATAGATTTAGCGTTTCTAGTCCCAAACGACACTTCTGGCTGGGTAAAACCCCATTTTAAAGGGGCCCTCCCTGTTCCGAAAAAAAAAATTTTGGGCCGGGTTTTTGTCCGGACTGAAGTTTTTAAATGGGGACCCTCGTATGGTTTTTAGTGCCCCCAGCCGCCCCCCGAAATGGGGAGCTTTTACAAAGTCCCTGGGGGGGACTCTGAAAATTGCCCCTGTTTCCCCTTGGAGTGCCCCTTTGGTTAAAAAATATAGCAACAAGCTTTTGCCGGGTTTTGGGGTTTGAAAAGACCCAGATAATGGCCGGGCAACTTTTAAAATTTCGCCCATTTTTGGTTTTGCTGTGTCCGTAAAAGAGATCTTTTAAAAAATAAAAAAAGTTTTTTAATCCCTTTCGTGAAACCCCGGGAGAAGAAAGAAACCCCAAAAAAACCAAAAATTTTGCGGGTTTTTTTGGGTCTTTACTTTTCCCTAAAAAATGGAATAAAAAGTGAACAAAAAAGCCGCAGCTATCCCAAAATGGTCCAATAAAAAATACAACTCAGCCTGCAAAAAAATACACCCTCACTCTGGCCCAGAGGGGGAAGTACAAAATAAAGTTATTGGTCACCGAAAATGCCAAAGTTAAGAAACAGAAAATGTTTGTATCTTTTTGAAAGTACTAAAATATAACAAAAAACTCCACATGTTTGGTATCACCGGACTCGCATCAACCTGCAGAATCCAGATCACACATCATTTATAGCAAAGATTGAGCGCCATAAAAACAAAACCCCGGCAAACATGGCGTAAGTAGGTTTTTTTTTTCACATTTCCCCCCACTTAAATTTTTTTTCGATTTCCGAGTACATTCATTGGTGCGATCAATGTAACCATTAAACTGTGCATCTTATCCCACAAAAGTCCTCATATGTCTATGTAGATGGAAAACTAAAAAATTTCTGTCGAAAAGCCATATTATTATGACCGTCTGTCAGGAAGGAGTTAAAGGAGTTGTCTCATTAATAGCTTTCAGCCTCTGTCTGTGAATGGGAGTTGAATTGAGGGGCGTGCTAGCTTCTCTGCCTCTTCCCCCTCCCTCTTCCCCCCTCCCCTCAGCACACAGGCAGCTATCCAAATAAATACATTTTCAGAAAAAAAACGACGTGGGGTCCCCCCAAATTTCCATAACCAGCCAGGGTAAAACCGACAGCAGCAGCCTGAAACAATCAGAATGGAAGAACCATTGATACTGGTCTCTTCCCATTCTAAAAATACCAGCCTGCAGCTGCTCCAGAAGCGGACCATCACATTAGAGGGTCCACCTCTGACGGTTACCGGCTCTTCCCAGTACCCCTGGGGCGTTGGGTACATGGGGTTAATTAGTGACACGGGGCTAGTGTCAGCCTTGGGGTGACAAAAAAACACCACTGGCTGACACCAAGCCCGAGCGATAGTAATGGAGAGGCGTCAACCAAATACCGCCATTACTATCACTGGAATAAAATGAAAAAAATACACAGAAACAGACAAAAACTTTATTTAAATAAACATTCCCCGACACCCACCCTCGGTAACCATTTTATTAAAGAAATAGATCCAAGGTTGATCCGACGTAGTCCACCGAATCCGTCATAGTCCAAATGGGAACCTGTAAAAAAAAAAAACAACAACCCTACAAATGGGACATCATCCAGCTTTCCTGGACGCCTGCTGTGAACCATGTCACCCAGCTTTCCGGGATGAAGAATAGCCTATTCAGTGCACGAGAAAGCTGGGTGACATCCAAACAGCAGTGCCCAGGAAAGCTGGGTGCCCGCTGTGGAGGATGAGTGTCACCCAGCTTTCCCAGCTGCTGAATAATCTATCCAGTATATGGGAAAGCTGGGTGACATCCAAACAGCAGGTGTCCAGCGTCCAGGAAAACTGAGTGGCACCCATCCCCCACAGCAGGCACTTAGCTTTCCCATACACTGGATAGATTATTCAGCAGCTGGGAAAGCTGGGTGAGATGGATCACAGCAGGCATCCTAAAAGATGGGTGCCTGCTGTGGGGGATGGGTGCCACTCAGCTTTCCTGGATGCTGGATAGCCCATGCAGCATGTGGGAAAGCTGGGTAGGCCTTGGGGAAGGGAGGGAAACAGTGGGGGCGGGAGGGCGAGAAGGAGGGGTGTGTTGGAAAGGGGTCAGGAACAGTAAGAGGGGAGTTGAGTGGGGGGTCAGGTAGGGAACGGAGATTCAGGGAGGGGGGGTGGAGTTGGGGGACAGGGAGGGAGAGAGAGAGGCCCTTTTGGGGGAAATGAGGGGCTGAGTTAGGGGACAGGGAGGGAGGGGGTCCGTTTTGGGGGGCCGGGGGGGGCTGAGTTAGGGGACAGGAGGGAGGGGGGGCCGTTTTCGGGGGACGGGGGGGGCGCAGGGAGGGAGGGGGCATTTTAGGGGACGGGGGGCGCAGGGAGGGAGGGGGAGGATCCGTTTTGGAGGACAGGGGGGCGCAGGAAGGGAGGGGGGCCGTTTTGGGGGACAGGGGGAGGCGCACAGAGGAGGGGGGTCCGTTTTGGGGACAGGGGGGCTAGGTTGGGGACAGGGAGGGAGGGGGCCGGTTTGGGGGATGGGGGGGCTAGGTTGGAGGACAGGGAGGGAGGGGTGGCCATTTTGGGAGGACAAGGGGGGCTAGGTTTTGGGACAGGGAGGGAGGGGGGCCGTTTTGGGGGACAGGGGGAGGCGCACGGAGGGAGGGGGTCCGTTTTGGGGGGACAGGGGGGCTAGGTTGGGGGACAGGGAGGGAGGGGGTCGTTTTGGGGGGCAGGGGGGCTAGGTGGGGGACAGGGAGGGAGGGGGGGGTCGTTTTGGGGGGAGGGGGGGCTAGGTTGGGGACAGGGAGGGAGGGGACATCGTTTTGGGGGGACATGGGGGGGGCTAGGTTGGGGGACAGGGCTGGAGGAGGGGCCGTTTTGGGGGACAGGGAGGGCTAGGCTGGGGGACAGGGAGGGAAGGGGGGCCGTTTTGGTGGGACAGGGGGCCGTTTTGGGGAGACGGGGGGGATAGGTTGGGGGACAGGGAGGGAGGGGGGCCGTTTTGTGAGGACAGGGGGGGCTAGGTTTGGGACAGGGAGAGAGGGGAGTCCATTTTGGGGGGACAGGAGGGACTAGGTTGGGGGACAGGGAGGGAGGGGGGTCTGTTTTGAGGGGACAGGGGGGCTAGGTTGGGGGACAGGGAGGGGGTCCGTTTTGGGGGGACAAGGGAGGCTAGGTTGGGGGACAGGGAGGGAGGAGGGTCCGTTTTGGGCGGACAGGGGGGGTAGCTTGGGGGACAGGTAGGGAGGGAGGGGGCCGTTTTGGGGGGACAGGGAGGGAGGGGGATCTGTTTTGGAGGGACAGGGGGGGCTAGGTTGGGGGACAGGGAGAGGGTCCGTTTTGGGTGGTCGGGGGGTTAGGTTGGGGGACAGGGAGGGAGGGGGCCGTTTTGGAGGAATAGGGGGGCTAGGTCATAGTTGCCAACTTTTGAAACTGAAAAAGCAGGAGATTGTAGAGGGCGGCGTGCATGGACACGGAAATTTGCATGGACACGCCCATTTTGCCGGTGTGCCACGCCCCTTCAAAAAGCCACACCCACTCCACCTAACTTCATAATGGCTTTGGAAGAAAGCCAGGTAGATTCCCTTATAGCCAGGTAGTAGCCCCCCCATAACCAGGTAGTGCCCTTTACAGGCAGGTAGATACCCCCTTGTAGCCAGGTAGATGCCCCCTTGGAGCCAGGTAGATGCCCCCTTGTAGCCAGGTAGATGCCCCCTCTGTACCCAGGTAGATGCCCCCTCTGTAGCCAGGTAGAGCCCGCTCTGTAGCCAGGTAGATGCCCCCCTTTGTTAGCCGGGTAGATGCCACCCTTTTTTAGCCAGGTAGATGCCCCCATTGTTGCCAGGTAGATGGCTCCTTTTTTGCCAGGTAGTGCCCCCTTTGTTAGCCAGGTAGTGCCCCCATTGTTAGCCAGGTAGTGCCCCCATTGTAGCCAGGTAGTGCCCCCCCCCCCATTGTAGCCAGGTAGTGCCACCTCTGTTGCCAGGTAGACCCCCCTCCATTGTAGCCAGGTAGTGCCCCCTCTGTTGCCAGGTAGACCCCCCCCCCCCCATTGTATCCAGGTAGTGCCCCCCTCTGTTGCCAGGTAGACCCCCCATTGTAGCCAGGTAGATGCCCCCCTGTTGCCAGGTAGATGCCCCCTCTGTTGCCAGGTAGACGCCCCCCTCTGTTGCCAGGTAGACCCCCCCCCATTGTAGCCAGGTAGTGCCCCCTCTGTTGCCAGGTAGACCCCCCATTGTAGCCAGGTAGTGCCCCCTTTGTTGCCAGGTAGTGCCCCCCCCCCCATTGTAGCCAGGTAGTGCCCCCTCTGTTGCCAGGTAGTGCCCCCCCCCATTGTAGCTAGGTAGTGCCCCCTCTGTTGCCATGTTGTGCCCCCCCCATTGTAGCCAGGTAGTGCCCCCTCTGTTGTCAGGTAGTGCCCCCCCCCCATTGTAGCCAGGTAGAGCCCCCCTATAACTAATAAAAATAAAAATAATAAAAGCACTTACCTCACCAGGCTCCTGCAGCTCCGACATCTCATGCCGACTGAGTAGTCTCAGCGTCGCAGGGGTGAGTAGTGCAGCTGCGCGTCACTCCCCCTGCGACACTGAGGTATATGTACAGCGCACACCGGCGCCGTACATACAGGGGGAGAAGGGAGGAGGGAACGATCCCTCCTGCCTCCTCCCTGACTGACTGTGCGGCTGCGGCCGCACAAGTCAGTGAAACTCGCCGCGGTCCCCCCGCTGCCTGCTGGCGGCGGGAGGAATGCCAACTCTGCCGGGAGGGCGGGATGGTCCCATTAGCGGGACCCCCCCGCCAAAAGCGGGAGAGTTGGCATGTATGGGTTAGGTTGGGGGACAGGGAGGGAGGGGGGGACGTTTTGGGGGGACAGGGAGGGAAGGGGGGGGCCGTTTTGTGTCACGGGGGGGAGTGTTACTTAAGTCCCTGACGTGTCCTCCTCCTGCTGGCTCCGGCCCGGTAGTTGCACTGATCAGTGTAGCTGAGGGGGCGGGGACAGCCCCCTGCAGCCAGTGACGTTAGGGGAGAGCGTCTCTATGACCCTTCCTCTGCGTCCCTGCTCTATGTATCGGCCGCATGTGAGGGAGAGACGTTCCCTGACATGCGGCCGGTGATTGCGGCCGGTAGGGAGCGCAGTGCCCCGCAGCTCCGCGTTCTCTGGCAGTGAACTAGTAAGTTCACTGCCGGTGGGCGCAGGAGCCGAACTCCCGGGGTAGCAGACGCTAGGCCCCCTAAGCGACCGGGCCCCGGGGCAGCTGCTACGTCTGCTACCCCGGTAGTTACGCCCCTGGTGCCTGGATTTACCGTACTAAAGCTATAAATCTATAGCTTCATATGGTTCTAGTGTTCTAGTGCGCCGCCTCCTGCACCACCCCCACCCCCCCCAAATCTGGCGCGGGCGCTCTGTAATGCACCTGATATTGGCATGTTGTGGATGGGAGCAAAGGTTATATATGTGTGATCCTTTGTGTCTCTATTTTAATGTATTAATCAGTATAATAACCTCACATGCTCTTTATATTTTAATGCACGTAAAAGCTGCCTGTATAACCATACACTTTTTAATGTGTTAGCAAATGGCCGCATATATTAATCGGTTTTGTAAAGGATAACTGTTATAGAATGTATTATGTATAATGTCTATTCCACTCACAAGATGGCGTCTGTGTTCAGACACACCCTGATATGCCAAGAGGGCTGCTCGCCTTAGATTTTTTTCTTCTCTCTAACAAAGAGAGAGGAGGGTCATTTAACATGTAGATAAGAAGAGCCAATTAAGAGAGTGGATGTAATGTCACATGTTGCTAAAGGAATGTGTACACCCCCGACCTGTTAAAAACTTGAGTGTGTGTAATAAAACTTAGAAGAACTGTTTTGTCTAAGAAAGTGTCAGGCTGGGATTTCTTTGGCACGTGCCAACTAATATACTGATTTGGTCCCCTGCTGGAAAGTAGAGCCCTTTTGTGGTTCCATCTACAACAGGCGTTCGGGAGGATTTGCGCTAATGCAGACGGGTCTGCGCCTGATGCCCGGCTAAAAATACCGCAGACTTCTGCCGCAGCCCCGTTCATATAGTCCTTCAAAGTATCTACAGATTCTGTGCCAAAATCCATCATTTGACAGAGCTTTAAAAGCGCCCCTGTGTTTTACAGTAATATTACTCTGCATTGTGCTGTTCCTCTGTTTGTTCAGGTGTTACCATTTCTTTTGTTCATAGGGCATACCACAACACACTCCGATACTACAGTATCTGATCATCGCTGAAAGTGCCAGATGTGCAGAGACACTCCCCATTGACAGAGAAAATGGTAACACCCAGATGTCACTATATTTCTATATATTTCCAGGAGGAATAACAGAGGAACGGAACAATGCAAAATCCTGGGACAACACCTCACAGGATTGATATCTTATGGGGAACACAGATATTTAGTAAAACAGATGTCAAGACTAATACTACTGGGATATAGACGAAAATACTGTCTCCCATGATGCACTTCTCATGTTATGGATTTTTTGTGACGTTCATTCGCCTTGATATTGTTGGATCTGGACTCCATTCAGCGACGCAGTAAACGATCCTCTTGTGTTTCTCTTTTCAGCTCAGAGTTACGAGCTCAGGGTCAGTGATAATATCACCGACCTCCGGGACAATCTTGGGGCGTCTGAAGGAACAGAAATCGATCTCAGACCAAGTCCTGCCGGGTCCCAGGAAACCTTCACGTTTCATCCAACTCACGGTACAGAAGTCGCCGCCATCTTTTATTTTGCTTTAATTGCTGTGGATAAAAACGGGCAGAAATCGGCGGCATCTAATATAGCGCAGGCTGCCATGTGGGCTCCGGAGATACAAGACGCCACTCAATGCCCGACGCAGACAATGACACAATGCACCACAAAGTATATCCAGGTATGTGACCCCGGCTCCACGTCTGCTCCAACACAGCCAGCACAATGCCCAACTAAACCCAAATGCCCCACCCCGGGGGAGCAGCCAACGCCAGACATGAACTGACCGAGGGCAAACGTTACGGGGTCCAGCAAACAGAAACTTGGTAACACTGGGTCTTCTCTATCCGCTTGGCAGAGGTGATAAATGTTGCTCGTGGCACCATCTCTTTCAAGGCGACCATCTCTTTCATTTCAGGAGTTCTTTGCTAATTGAAAATCACATATAAAATCTTACCCTTCTCTAGCTGTGATAGTGAAGAGATAAAACTGCTGAGTGGCCGGGCAGACTAATCTCAATAGTTAGTGCTTATCTGCATGTAGTCTCCATACAGATAGTAGGTAATGACATCATCATTACTCTATTGTTGTCTGGACAGAGATAGCAAAAGATTAGAATAGTCTGAAAGGGCAATGACAAGAGCAATACATGAAAGCTTAATGGGGTCATCTTTCTCTGCACTGGGAGTTTTCAGCTTTCTTAAAACTTGCTAGGTTCTGCTGGTAACACTGACACCTCTCAAATCCTGCTACTAAAACTTACACCTCTCAAATCCTGCTACTAAAACTTACACCTCTCAGATCCTGCTACTAAAACTTACACCTCTCAAATCCTGCTACTAAAACTTACACCTCTCAGATCCTGCTAATAAAACTTACACCTCTCAGATCCTGCTAATAAAACTTACACCTCTCAGATCCTGCTAATAAAACTTACACCTCTCAGATCCTGCTAATAAAACTTACACCTCTCAGTATTTGCTGATAACACTTACACCTCTCAAATCCTGCTAATAAAACTTACACCTCTCAGATCCTGATGAAAGTACTCACACCTCTTAAATCCTGCTACTAAAACTTATACCTCTCAGTATTTGCTGATAGCACTTACACCTCTTAAATCCTGATAATAAAAGTTACACCTCTCAGTACATTATGATAATATTGATATCTCTCAGGTCCTGCTGATAGCACTTACACCTCTCAGATCCTGCTGATATCACGTACACCTCTCAAATCCTGATAATAAAACTTACACCTCTCAGAACATTCTGATAATACTGATACTTCTCAGGTCCTGCTGATAGCACTTACACCTCTCAGGTCCTCCTAATATCACCGACACCTCTCAGTACTAGCTGATAACACTTACATCTCTCATGTCCTGCTGATGGCACTTACATCTCTCATGTCCTGCTGATAGCACTTACACCTCTCAGGTCCTGCTGATATCACGTACACCTCTCATATCCTGTAAATAAAACTTACACATCTCAGTACATTCTGATAACACTGATATCTCTCAGGTCCTGCTGATAGCACTTACACCTCTCAGTACTTGCTGATATCACTTACACCTCTCAGGTCCTGCTGAGAGCACTTACACCTTTCAAATCCTGCTAAGAAAAACGTACACATCTCAGGCAATATTCAGCCTAGAAGAAAACAGTCACACGATCCTCAAGTCATGGACATAGGGAAACTTTTAAAAAATTATATATATAAAAAAAACATTTCATAGCCACATATTGCTCTATGTGTGAAAAAGAAAAAAATGATGGCAGTGTCCCTTTAATTCAAATTGGTCCTGTAGTACATTGGTGCCCACTGTCCACCTGGCACAAGACCACTCCATTGGCTGCTGAGGTCGGCAGGTTCTTGCAGACAGACTGCACAGGATGGCAAACTAAACAGCCCAATTAGAACATGCCCCTCTTGAAGCGCCATCTTTTCTATTGGGCACACTAGACAGTTGTCCAGGGGCCCCACAAGCATAGGGGCCCCAGATGGTGAATGTATGTCCAGGGAATCTAGGACATATGCCCTGGGTCAGGGCTGCTTGTGTGTTTTTTAGGACATGCAAACAGTTAAAAACCACGGTGCAGCAGGAAGTCATCAGCTCCCTGCTCTGCCAATTGGTTTGTAGGCTGCAGGCTTTGCCTGACATAGGTGGCATGATGATATGGGTGGGTTTGGGCTTGTCAAGAGTCATGGCCTGGTGCGGTGTCATGTATTTGGGCAGGGCTATGTCCCGGGGCCCATAATGCTGTTAAGACTGCCCTGATCTCATATACTCACTAAGTAAAGGGCCACCACGATCTCACTCACCCTCTAAATTGCCGTCCGCACCCCACAGTTGCACAACCTTGTCCCCATCTTCATTTCTTTGCTGTGCAACCAAGACCCAGGTTCTTCCATGATCATGTGGCCTCCTTCCCCTCCGGGTCATATCCCCTCCCCCCATTATGTCACTGCTCACAACATCCTGTGAAAAAAGTGATCCCCTACCGCATAAGGGACACCTGAAGTCTGTGTTTTTTTACACAGACGAGGCACGCCGGTCATAATAATGTGACTCAGCAGTGTAGTATAAGGTGGCGACAGAAAGTGATTGATTTGTTAAACAAGCTTCTCCGCTACTTATGGGAAAGTTGATTATTGTTGAGAAAATTGCTCAAAAGTGACAACCAACATGGCCGCCGCTACAAAACTGAAAATTACCAATATTTTTATATGAATTCTTGATTCTAATACACATTGTTAATGCGGGGGAACAACCTATGCAATCCTCATCGCCTCCATCTTACAATAAATCTAATATAATCACATTATATATAAACTATCAGTATAAATATTTGTCCATTTATTCATTCCTACTAGTTTTTCACTTGGTTTTTACAAAAGGAAATTGTAATTAAAGGAGTTTTGCCACGAAGGCATTTCATGCCTGGTTTGTCCTTCTTCAGCTTTCAGTGTTTTAAAAGTGGGCTTCTATGATTTGTTTGAATTGCATATCATGTGACCCAGCAAGCTTAACATCACCATGCCTTTCCCCACAGTGGGCTCACTGTAGTAAAACAAAGGTCAGTTTATGTAAAGAGCTGTGAGTAGCTACAATGTAGCTGAGTAGTTAGAACTTCTGCCTTTCAGCATAGGAGTCCAAGGTTCTTTTTTTTTATTTATCTACACGGTTTGACTAATTACTAAGGAGTAGAATGACAGCACCTGGGGTTGAACACTTGCTCAGCAGTGAGTGTGTGTGATTACTAAGGAGTACAGAGAAGGGGAGTAGAATGACAGCACCTGGGGTTGAACATTCGCTCAGCGGTGAGTGTGTGTGATTACTAAGGAGCACAGAGGACGGGAGTAGAATGACAGCACCGGGGTTAAACACTCTCTCAGCAGTGAGTGTGTGTGATTACTAAGGAGCACAGAGGACGGGAGTAGAATGACAGTACCTGGGGTTGAACACTCGCTTAGCAGTGAGTGTGTGTGATTACTAAGGAGTACAGAGGACATGAGTAGAATGACAGCACCAGAGGTAGAACACTCGCTTAGCAGTGAGTGTGTGTGATTACTAAGGAGTACAGAGGACGGGAGTAGAATGATAGCACCTGGGGTTGGACACTCGCTTAGCAGTGAGTGTGTGTGATTACTAAGGAGTACAGAGGACAGGAGTAGAATGACAGCACCTGGGGTTGAACACTCATTCAGCAGTGAGTTTGTGTGATTACTAAGGAGCACAGAGGATGAGAGCAGAATAACAGCAACTGGGGTTGAACACTCGCTCAGCAGTTAGTGTGTGTGATTACTAGCCAGGGAAGAGACTGACAGTAGCCACCTCAGAGGAGTGATGATTTCTGAGCATGTGCGGCCAGGACTGAGGAACTCTCGTCCCTGGTCGTGTCCCCTAGAGAGGAGCTGTACACTATGGTTTACTAAAGGAGCAGCTAAAACAAAAATGGTGCAGAATTTTTAATAATAATGAATGGTGAAAATGTTTAGTATTTAATTTGTAAGCCTCTCACATCATGGTAAAGCCTAAAGAGGAACAATGTATATCAAATGGGAATGATGTATACGACAGGAGGAACTAAAGAGGAACAATGTATATCAGAGGGGAACGATGTATACGACAGGAGGAACTAAGGAGGAACAATGTATATCAGAGGGAAATTATGTAGACGACAGGAGGAACAAAGGAGGAACGATGTGTATCAGACGGCAACGATGTATATGACAGGGGGAACTAAGGAGGAACGATGTACAAGACAGGAGGAACTACTAAAGAGGAACAATGTATATCAGAGGGGAATAATGTATATGACAGGAGGAACAATGTATATCAGAGGGGAATAATGTATATGACAGGAGGAACAATGTATATCAGAGGGGAACGATGTATACGAACAGGAGGAACTAAAGAGGAACAATGTATATCAGAGGGGAACCATGTACCAAGACAGAGGAACCCAAAGAGGAACAATGTAATCAGAGGGGAACGATGTACAAGACAGGAGGAAACTAAAGAGGAACAATGTATATTCAGTGGGAACGATGTATACGACAGAGGAAAAAGAGGAACAATGTATATCAAGGGGAATGAGTATACGAAAAGGAGGAACTAAAGAGGAACAATGTATATCAAGAGGGGAACAATTGTACAAGACAGGAGATAAGAGGAACTGTGTATCAGAGGGCGTAACGATGTATACGAAGAGAGGAACAAAAGTGAGAAAATGTATATCAAGAGGGAAAATTGATTATACGACACAGGAAACTAAAGAGGAACAATGTATATCAAGGGAACGGTGTATACGACAGGAGGAACTGAAGAGGAACAATGTATATCAGAGGGGAATGATGTATATGACAGGAGGAACTAAAGAGGAACGATGTAAATCAGAGGGAAATGATGTAGACGACAGGAGGAACTACTAAAGAGGAACAATGTATATCAGAGGGGAATAATGTATATGACAGGAGGAACAATGTATATCAGAGGGAAATGCTGTATATGACAGGAGGAACTGAAGAGGAACAATGTATATCAGAGGGGAATGATGTATATGACAGGAGGAACTAAAGAGGAACAATGTAAATCAGAGGGAAATTATGTAACGACAGGAGGAACAAAGAGGAACGAATGTAATCAGAGGGAAATGATGTATATGACAGGAGTAACTGAAGAGGAACAATGTATATCAGAGGGGACTGATGTATATGACAGGAGGAACTAAAGAGGAACAATGTAAATCAGAGGGAAATGATGTAGACAACAGGAGGAACAAAGGAGGAATGATGTATATCAGAGGGCAACGATGTATATGACAGGGGGAACTAAGGAGGAACGATGTATATCAGAGGGGAACGATGTATACGATAGGAGGAACTAAAGAGGAACAATGTATATCAGAGGGGAACGATGTACAAGACAGGAGGAACTAAAGAGGAACAATGTATATCAGAGTGGAATGATGTATATCATAGGAGGACACTTGTCTGCAGAATTGATAAGGTATTACCACCCAACTCTGTTGCTTCTCTGGCAGCCTTGCTTGAGCACAGAGTGACTGAGAAGATGTTCAGTATCTGTTCCTCTGGGCTCCACAATCATGGCTACCTGCTGTTACCTGCAGACAATAGAGCAGAGCTGAGTTCACAGCAGGGAGGGGCTGTGAGGGATCTCACTGTAATTAATGAGATGGGAATTGTCTCAAGTCTCTTACCTTCAGTGTTTACTTGATGGCAGCTTCCTGTGTGTCCTGCTCTCATAAAGCACAGGGCTGTCTTTGAAGGGGGGCAGGGCTGGGTACACACAAGTTTCTGTTATAACTGTCTCTAAAAGCTCACAATGAAAATAAATGTAACTGAGAATAAAAAGGTGATAGAAAACACACACATTACTGCAAAAAAAAAAAAAATTGTGACACAATCCCTTTAAGTTTTACTGTACACTACCGCAAATGGCCACTGGGTGTGCTACAACTGAACTGTGCATTATTCATAGACAAGGTTATTCCAGGGGGCAGTATATACACATGTACAAAACTCATCTCACCTCTGGGGTAAAATGCAATTCTCATGGATTTTGCACCATATACACTATTTCTATTTATATCAGGGACAAGAGAGAAGCGATGTGCAAGTAATTTAGTAAATATGTGTATACAGTATATGTTTTATTACAATGCATTAAATTTAGATTGCTTACATTTTCATAAATGCTGGCAGGTTTGGAAGCCATAACTGAAAATATATAAGGAATAGGAGTGGCTTGTCCCTTTCTGGATGCTGGCAGCCCCTATACCAATATTTACAGTAATTATTACTGCCCTTTACATACACATGTTATGAGAAAGGGGATTTTATATGGATTATGTCCCAGACTGTTAGTTTAGTATAGGGTAACTTATTGCCTAAAGGGCTATTCCCACCACACTGATTGGCTGTAAACATGCAGGTAAAGGTAAGTAAAGACTGTTACCAAATACATTGTTGTTCTGATTTTGCTTCTCTTCAGACGTAGAGCAGCTCTTATCTTTTCCTTGTGTACATAAGCTGCCCTAGGTTACTAACCATCTCTCTCTGCTCGAGCAGTGGCCAGGATGGAGATGTCAGTCTCTGATGTGTCTTATCAGCGGCACAGGAGCTTGTTCAACTTTCTTACTGACAAACTTTAACCCTGTTGTTCAGACTCCTTCAATACCAATGTCCCTCTAACGGGCCCAGCTAGGAAATGTCACTCACTGCTGTTAAACTACCCACAGCCAAAACAAGAAGTGGAAGCTTGAAGCAGAGATCTGTCTACAGCCTGAACAGGAAGTGGGAGCCTGAAGCTGTAGAACCCCCCCACAGTTTGAACCAGAAGTGAGAGCAAAATGCTGTAGAACCACCCATAGCCTGAACAGAAAGTGGCAGCCAAAATCAATAGAACCATATGGAACCTGAACAGGAAGTTGAAATCTGAAGCTGTAGAACCACCCACAACCTGAACAGGAATTAGGAGCCTGAAGCTGTAGAGCTGCCCACAACCTGAATGGGAAGTGGGGGACTGAAGCTGTAGAACCACCCACAACCTGAACAGGAAGTGGGGGCCTGAAGCTGTAGAACCACCCACAACCTGAACAGGAAGTGGGGGCTGAAGCTGTAGAGCCACTAACAGCCTTAACAGGAAATGGGAGCCTGAAAATGTAGAACTGCTCACAGCAACTGTAAGCCTGAAACTGTAGAACCACCCACAGCCTGAACAGGAAGTGGGAGTCTGAAGTTGGCTGTGAAGAGCAGGCTCTGTGAAACAGCCAGGTAAGAAAACCCTTTTAACCATGTGCTGTGCAAGTGTATTTGGTAAATGTCTTCATTTACCTTCCCCTACATGTTAAAAGTGAATCATTGTAATGAGAAAAGTCCTTTACACAAGAGTGCGCGGTTATGCCACTAGATGGCAGTAGCATGCAAGGAATTCACAATGTAACCGCTCCACAAGTGACAATGTAACAACGTGAACTCTTCAATGAAAACTATTTTTAAGTAAATACAAAGTCTCAGCTGTAAAGTTTTCTAACTTATGTTTGTTTTTTTATGGGCTCATGTCCCATTATACAACTGCTATAAAGCATCCGATGCTGTTGTGAGGGAACATTGCCTGGGAGGCAGGAAGGGCCCCTCATTGCTTATTAGTGATGCCTCATTTCCATACACAATATGCACATCACATCTGAAAAACATAAATTCCAGGGCTTGCTTCCTGCAGGGATGCCAAGACATGAGGGGCCCCTATCCTAAACACTGGCTGCAAACACTCCCCAGAGCTGATAGTCAGCACTTTGCATCTGTTTTCATATGGCCTCTTCTTCAGCGTTACTGGGTTATATAGGCAGCTTCATGTATGGATCTGGCTGGAGGTATCTTATATTGGTGATGGGGTAAAAATCTAGATCTATTTTGTTCAATATAATATATTTAAAGCTCTAAATTTTCTATTTTATATCAATTCTGTCCTTGATTACTGATGTCTGGGTCCTATTGATGTACACCAGACGCTCCCATACCCCACAACAGTGATAAACAAAAATTTTGTGCCTCTTTTGGATTAATTTACATCCTATGGTTTTAATATCATCAAGAGCTGAGACTTAGATCCATCCTATAAACCCAATAATCATCATTTTATGACACTACTTATAATTAAGGGGTTTCCAACATTTAAGTAAACTTGCCAACTTTTCTGGAACATCTGGACTCCTAGTTAAAGGAGACTCCTCCTGGACTGCTGGAAGAGTTGGTAAGTCTCCTGGGCACTTGAATCGTGGCTGCTCAGAAACTGTGTCTGCACCATCCCCACAACCAGCAAGGATCTCGATACAATGGCCTGGATCTGGGCTGTGGTCAGTAGCATCTGCAGCATCTAAGTGGTTGACAGAGGAAGGAGGCTTAATCTAGGCTTGGACTGGCCCACATGGGAGCAGGAAAACCCCCATTGGGCCCCTGAGCATGGCAGAGCTGCTATTTAGGAAGCAAGGAAGAGAAAGAAAAACAGAGTATAAGAATCATCATATGCGGTCATGTATGGTAACTGTAGGATGGGCGCCAAGAATCAACTCCACTGGTGGCCCCCAGAATTATCTCCACTGGTGGGCCCCTGGAATCATCTCCACTGGTGGGAGCCAAGAATCATCTCTACTGGTGGCCCCTGGAATCAACTCCACTGGTGGCCCCTGGAATCATCTCCACTGGTGGGAGCCAAGAATCAACTCCACTGGTGGCCCCTGGAATCATATCCACTGGTGGGCCCCTGGAATCATCTCCACTGGTGGGCCCCTGGAATCATCTCCACTGGTGGGAGCCAAGAATCAACTCCACTGGTGGCCCCTGGAATCATCTCCACTGGTGGGCCCCTGGAATCATCTCCACTGGTGGGAGCCAAGAATCATCTCTACTGGTGGCCCCAAGAATCATCTCCACTGGTGGACCCCAAGAATCAACTCCACTGGTGGACTCCAAGAATGAACACCACTGGTGGCCCCAAGAATCAACTCCACTGGTGGGCCCCCAGAATCATCTCTACTGCTGGCCCCAAGAATCATCTCCACTGGTGGCCCCCAGAATCATCTCCACTGGTGGGCTCAGGAATCAACTCCACTGGTGGGCACCAGGAATCAACTCCACTGGTGGGTCCTAAGAATCATCTCCACGGGCGGGCCCCAAGAATCATCTTCACTGGTGGGCCCCAGGAATCATCTCCACTGGTGGCCCCAAGAATCATCTTCACTGGTGGCCCAAGGAATAAACTCCACTGGTGGCCCCAAGAATCATCTCCACTGGTGGGCCCCAAGAATCACCACTATTGGTGGCCCCAAGAATCATCTCCACTGGTGGCCCCAAGAATCATCTCTATTGGTGGCCCCAAGAATCATCTCCACTGGTGGACCCCAAGAATTAACTCCACTGGTGGGCCCCAAGAATCATCTCCACTGGTGTCCCCAAGAATCATCTCCACTGGTGGCCCCAAGAATCATCTCCACTGGTGGCCACAAGAATCAACTCTACTGGTGGGCCCCAAGAATCAGCTCAACTGGTGGGAGCCCAAGAATCATCTCCACTGGTGACCCCAAGAATCATCTCCACTTGTGGGCCCCAAGAATCAACTCCACTAGTGGTCCCCAAGAATTATCTCCTCTGGTGGTCCCAAGAATCATCTAGACTGGTGTCCCCAAGTATCATCTCCACTGGTGGCCCCAAGAATTAAATGCACTGCTGGGCCCAAGAATCATCTCCTCTGGTGGCCCCAAGTATCATCTCCACTGGTGGCCCCCAGAATCAACTCTACTGGTGGGCCCCAAGATTCAGCTCCACTGGTGGGAGCCCAAGAATTATCTCCACTGGTGGTCCCCAAGAATCACCTCCACTGGTGGCCCCGAGAATCATCTCCACTGGTGGCCCCAAGAATCAGCTCCACTGGTGGCCCCAATAATCATCTCCACTGGTGGCCCCAAGAATCATCTCCACTGGTGGGCCCCAAGAATCAACTCCACTGGTGGCCCCAAGAATCATCTCCACTGGTGGGCCCCAATACTTAACTCCACTGGTGGCCCCAAGAATCATCTCCACTGGTGGCCCCAAGAATCATCTCCACTGGTGGGCCCCAATACTTAACTCCACTGGTGGCTACTAGACCACCAGTCTCTGCATGCACTGCACTAATGCAGATGTTTTATAAGTACAATGTTCCTAATAATAGGTTGTATCTTCCATCAATCACATCTGTCCAGATCAGCAGTGTCTGGGGCATTGTATGGGGAATGTGGTTATAAGATACAGTGTCCTGACAATCCATTGTGTGCTGGAAATATTGTATCCTGAGGCCATTGTAACTCGAGAGAGCGCTGTATCTATTAGTGCTGCCATCTGTGCCCTATGGCTGCTCTACCTGTAGTAACTGGTCACATAGTAACCATATAAACAATAACATTGTAACCATAGTCAGCCACTTGGGAAGTTATGGAGAAGTCAACTAACTGCCCAGCTCTACACACAGAGACTCTGTTCCCTCCTGCCTGCTCCTCTTTCTACATCCCATAATCAGGTTGGGACAAGGGAGTTTCGTGCCATAGGCAAACAGGGCTAATGGTTCCCCCCTAGTGCAGGGTGTAATCAGGGCTGCCGTCAGAAATTTTGGGGCCCCCTACAGCTAAAACACCTGGGCCCCCCATCAACCCCGCCCCTGTTAACCCCGCCCCTGTCAACTCCACCCCCTGTCAACACCATCGCTCCGCCCCTAACAACCTTATGGGGGCCCCACAACCTACAGGGGCCTTATGGGGGCCCCACAAACTACAGGGGCCTTATGGGGGCCCCACAAACTACAGGGGCCTTATGGGGGCCCCCACAGGATTGCTAAGTGGCCCGGCGCTGCGGGGGCCCGGCGCAACTAAGGTGGAGAGGAGGGGTCCAGCGCTATTGAGGGGGAGGGGCCCGGCACTGCGGGTCACGCTGCGCACCATCTCTATCATTTAACTGTAACTTACTACTTCATAGCGCAGCAGCTCCTGACCGGGCGGCCCCTCCTCCTTCCTCCGGCCGTGGGCAGGAAGCGCGGTCATTTGAATCAGTGAGGCCCGCCCCCGGCCGGAGGAAGGAGGAGGGGCCGCCCGGTCAGGAGCTGCTGCGCTATGAAGTAGTAAGTTACAGTTAAATGATAGAGATGGTGCGCAGCGTGACCCGCAGCGCCGGGCCCCTCCCCCTCAATAGCGCTGGACCCCTCCTCTCCACCTTAGTTGCACCGGGCCCCTGCAGCACCGGGGCGCAGTTAGGGGATATATAATGGTAGGGAGAATAGGCCTGCGGCATCTTCTCTCTACCATTATAATGAAGCAAGGGGGCGGTACCTGCCGACGGCGGCGGGCCCCCCCCCCCCCTTGCTTCACATTCTGGTTGTACCCCCCTATCGGCGGCCCTGGGTGTAATAGGGGCAGTATGATGACAGGCCTGCAGGTCTCATTAGGCTCCTGACTGCCATGACTGCATTGTGGGGCAGCACATTGGTAGGTGGTAGGGAATGGCCACCTCCTACATTTATCCCAAAATGGTACCACTAAAAACTACACTCCACCCCGCAAGAAACGAGCCCTCACTCAGGTCCATAGATAGAAAAAGAAAAAATTCATTGGTCACAGAAAATGGAGCTGGAGCACAAATGTGAACTGTAAAAAGTTAGTTTACTTTTTAAAAGTAGTAAAACATTATGAAAACCCTACTGAAAACGCCCCGGCCTGCAGCCCACACATAACATGTCATTATACCGAACAGTGAATGAAACCCATAAAAGTGGTGCAATAGCACTTATTCACATTCCACTCCGCAATTATGTTTTCTTGGTTTTCCCGCACGTTATATGGCAGGAAGTGGTTACAGTGAATTGACCAAAGGTACATAAAGGGGTGCTGCCACCATAGACTTTATGGATAGGCTTAACCATCAAACTCAACCTTGCACTCGCACCCATCTTGGGAAGAGGCCCCCAAAAGTTACAGCTCTGAAAAAGAGAGCCGGCCACAAATGCAAACGACTCTCCATTCTCTTCTACGGGAATTCTGTGTATGGTCAAACACAGCACTTCCCTATACTGGGAACTCCCATAGAACAGAAAGGAGAACATAGTTCTCCCCTGTACTGGGAACTCCCATAGAACAGAAAGGAGAACATAGTTCTCCCCTGTACTGGGAACTCCCATAGAACAGAATGGAGAACACTGCGCTCTCCTGTACTGGGAACTCCCATAGAATAGAATGGAGAACACTGTGCTCTCCTGTACTGGGAACTCCCATAGAACAGAATGGAGAGAACACAGCGCTCCCCTGTACTGGGAACACCACGCTCCTCTGTACTGGGAACTCCCATAGAACAGAATGGAGAACATAGCACTCCCCTGTACTGGGAAATCCCATAGAACAGAATGGAGAACACAGTGCTCCCCTGTACTGGGAACTCCTATAGAACAGAATGGAGAACACAGCCGCTCCCCTGTACTGGGAACTCCCATAGAGGAGAATGGAGAACACAGCGCTCCCCTGTACTGGGAACTCCCATAGAACAACATGGAGAGACGAGTGCAAGCATGACCGGATCTCCATTCTGAGTTCAGGGGCCCGTTCTCGAGAACGTTAATGACATATCCTATTGATATACCATTAAAGTCTATGGTGCCAACCCCTCTTTAAACGTGTCCTGCATAGATGGAGAACGGGCCCTCAGAATTATTTCTTCTGGTGGCCCCAAAGAACTTCAGTCTGACTTGATTTTGCACAAGGTTTGCAGCACTTATCCAAGACAGATTTGTGTCTGCTGCCAGTAATTAATAGTGGTTCCAATTGATTGACAGCAAGCAGAGATATAGATATAGAAAGTATTTTGGAAAATTGCTGAAAATGCCACTACACAGAGACTCGCATGAGCCTTGAACTTGCCAAGAACATGTCTGATCACACTTACTGTGTGGGATGTTTTGTGTATAGGAGAGCTGCTGGCAGACGGCTTCCAGCTGATCTCCATCCAAGTGCTGAGGACCACGTATGTTGCAGCCAGATGTTTGTAATTTAATATCTTCTTTCCATTCTGTGTCAGATTTTCCATGACTCGGTATTTCAGGAGCAGCAGGTATGTCCGGGCACGCAGCATCTCCAACATGAGCAGAAAGCCATTACTTATCCAGAGTGGAGGACATGGTGCCCTGAGGAGATCCGCACGACCTCCATTCAGAATCAATGACATCACAGACAGAGGAGGCAGCAGGTAGAACATGGCCACCACTGCCAACAGTGAGGAAGAAGAAGAAGGATGAACAATGGCGAACAGAGGACAGAAGTCCTGGGACCTCAAAGCAAAACTCATGTGGGGCCCCATTGGGTTCTCCAGGTGTCTATAAAAGGGGTTTTCCAGGACTATCTTTTTATTTAACCATAACCCTAAAATAGGTTTAGAGTGTTTTAGGAGTGAACTTACAGTGGGGAAAAAAAAGTATTTAGTCAGCCACCAATTGTGCAAATTCTCCTGTAATTGTCATCATAAGTCGACCTCAACTATGAGAGACAACATGCTTGCCTATTGCAGATTCAGTCTTCCCAGCCTGGTGCAGGGCTACAAGTTTGTTTCTGGTGTCCTTCCACAGCTCTTTGGTCTTCACCATAGTGGACAGGGGCGTAACTACCGGGGTAGCAGACATAGCAATTGCCCCGGGGCCCGTGCGCTTAGGGGGGCCCCGGGGCAGCTGCTACTGCATCCGCTACCCTGGTAATGCCGCTCCTGGGCCCGCCGGCAGTGAACATACTAGTTCACTGCGGCGGGCGCGGAGCTGAGGGGCCCAGCGCATGCTACCTCTTAAAGCCTGGGCCCTCCGGCCCGAGCGTTCAGAGGCATCTCTGCCCGAAGATAGCAGAGAGGAGCGCTGCCGCTCTGCTACTTCCCCTACCGTCCATCTGTGATCACGTGGGCACGCGCGGTGAAGTCACATCACCGCGCCGCCCGCGCTGAGCACAGAGGCTGCAGCGCGGTGCATTGCATGAGCGTGGACCGAGGTAAGTAAACTATTTCTTATTTTACCTTCCCCTAAGCCTGCCTGTATATACCCTAAGCCTGCCTGTATACCCCTAAGCCTGCCAGTATACATCCTAAGCCTGCCCGTATACACCCCTAAGCCTGCCTGTATACCCCTAAGCCTGCCTGTATACCCCTAAGCCTGCCTGTATACATCCTAAGCCTGCCTGTATACATCCTAAGCCTGCCTGTATACCCCCTAAGCCTGCCTGTATACCCCCTAAGCCTGCCTATATACCCCCTAAGCCTGCCTTTATACACCTAAGCCTGCCTGTATACCCCCTAAGCCTGCCTGTATAAATCCTAAGCCTGCCTATATACCCCCTAAGCCTGCCTACATATCCCTTAAGCCTGACTGTATACCCCCTAAGCCTGCCTGTTTACCCCCTAAGCCTGCCTGTATAAAAACTAATCCTGCCTACATACCCCCTAAGCCTGCCTACATACCCCCCAGCCTGCCTTTATACCCCCCAGCCTGCCTGCATAGCCCCCCAGCCTACCTATATACCCCCAGCCTGCCTACAAAATCCCCCTAAATGCTACCTGTATGGCTCTAAGTCTGCCTGCCTGAATAGCCCTATAGCCCCCGTGAAGCCTGTAAGCCTATATAGACACAAAGGCCCCCTAAAGCTTGCCTACCTATATAGCCCCTGAAGCCTGCCTGTCTACTTATATGTGGCCGCTTTAACTACCTACACCCTACCTTTATGGCCCCTATAGCCCACCTAACCCCTGTCTACCTGTATGGCTCCCTATAGCTACCTAAACCCTGCCTGCCTATATGGGGACTCTATTGCCTACCTAAACCTTGCCTATCTGGGGCCCTGTATATCCTATCTAAACCCTGCCTGCCTAAATGGACCCCATATAGCCAGGGGGGCAGGTGCTGGAAAAGTCAGGATTCTAAGATATTTGTGTCTAAATCTGCAGGGACAAGTGGTCGGGAGATGTCATCATGGCGGACTGGACCGGATGCAGAACAAAGGGGAAAGTCACCTGTGAGTCACAAGATGTAACTACACTTTAATCACATAGGGCGACATGTATGAACGGGCTTTACGCCTGTTTTCTGGCGTACACTGCGCCTCCCAGCCCGAATCCCGCTGTCGGACCCAGCGTTCGCCTCTTTTGGCTGCGGTCCGCATGAAGGGCGGGCAGTGGGCAGGCAGTGGGAAACGGTGGGGGCGCGGTGAAAGGCGTTCCGGGGCGGGACGCGGCGCGCTCGTATAGTCCGAGGCATGTATAATCGCGGCTCGCCAAATCGCGGCGCTCGGCAGCTCCGACAAGCAGACCAGGTTTTTTTTGGTCTAAATCCTCCGGCGGCGGCGAAGTGAAGCAGGATCCGAACATGCCGGGAAGCGGATCGACGATCGCGACACAAGTCGCGGCGCTCCACTCCGTGCAGCAGGAGAAAGAATAAAAAAAAATCGCCTTTATAAAGGCGGAAAACAGTGTCAGAAGAGAGCGCACGTAAAAAATTACACAAAATAAAAAAAAACATCACTTTTCCAAACTCTAGAACGGCGCAATATCAACAAATATGATATTGCAAATTGCCGGGAAAGACAGTAATTCAAAATCTGAAACCTATTCTCATTGGTCGGCAGAAACCGCCAATCAAAAATGGAGCGACAGTGAACCATTAAAAAGCTAGGGGGAAGAAATTGCCCAAACAAATCCCCCGGCGGATAATTCAAAATACAGTAAAAATGCTGAAAAGAGCTGATTGCCTGAGCTAGGGGGGTCCGGTTTAGCTCAGCCAATCAAAATAGGACGACAAGGTCCCATTCTAGGCTATGGAGAAGTTTAGACCAATCAGAATACGAGCGACAAAAGTCCCATTCTAGCCTATGTGGAAGTTTACCACCAATCAGAATCCAGGTCGGGATAATTCAAAATACAGTAAAAATGCTGAAAAGAGCTAATTGGCTGAGCTAGCGGGGTCTCGGCTACCCTCAGCCAATCAGAGCGCGAGCTACTTCTCCCATTATACTCTATGGAGAGATGAGCGCACTCAAATTCCGCGCTCAGCGCCGCGTGGCATTAAGTATAAATCAACAATTTATTTGTATACATGTAAAAACATCAGATAAAGACCAGAACACTTCTTGAAAAATAAAGCAGTTAAAAACCCGAACAACGCGGTTCGTCGCCGAGACCCGGCGCTACATAGGGAATTGCCATAGAGAAATTGCCGGAAAGACAGTAATTCAAATTTGTAAAGCTATTCTCATTGGTCGGCATAAACCAGCCAATCAAATAGGAGCGACAAGTCCATTATATCCTATGGAGGAGAATTGACCCAATCAGAATAGGACGACAGTGGCCCATTAAAATCCTATGGAGGAGAATTGACCAATCAGAATAGGAGCGACAGTGGCCCATTCTATCCTATGAGAAAAATGGCCAATCATATTCAAAGGGGGGACAGTTCAAAATACAGTAAAAAGGCAGAAACGAGCTGATTGGTTGAAGCAGCGGGGCTTGTCCAGCTTAGCCAATCAGAGCGCGAGCTGCTTCCCCATAGAGTTCTATGGGGACTTTGAAAAATTTAAAGAGGGCCCCTAATTTGGACCAATGGGGAGCGAGCGACGCTCCTATGGGTTTTTCTAATGCAATCTGGTATAAAAGTGTACATGGCTGAAATCAAATTATAACACTACAGAAGTTGTGCCCATGTGTATATAAAAGGAATACTAATATGTGGCTAACGAAATAAAGAATTTTAAATCAAGAAAATCATGCTTTATTCTTTATTTTTCGATGCACCCATACTATTGATCCTTGGCTAACGACCCAAGGGCCCGGGGTTTTCAGTGGGGGCAGTGAAGCCCAGGCGGGCGTCCGTCATCTATTACCACGCAGGTTAAAATGCCCTGATGACGCAACCGAAAACTGTCGTGCTGAAGCAAGTGCGGAAGCGGAAAGTGTGAGAACTCCAGCCTTCCTCAGTACCAGTCAAGAAATTGGTAGCGCTTGCCCCTCCGTATGAGTGTGGACCAATTGAGCTTCACTTGGAAATACTGGTGGTTAACGCTCCTGTTCCCCCCCAGTTTCCCTTTTTCTGGGATTCTTTTTCTCATTTTACTCAACGTGCTGGGGGAAATGGTCTCTGTACTTTGTTCTCTGTCCGTGCTCCATACTCCCTGTCCTCTGAATAAAACCACATCTGGTCAAGTTTTCCTGTAAACCCCCCTTTTACAATTCGGAATTTTTTTACCAGCTATTTTGTACATACAAGTTTTTTTTGTACTTTAATTCTAAAAACACATTTTTAAAATAGGATGGAATCCCCCCATGTCTTTGTTTCTCTTTTTTTCATTGTATTAAATGGGGTTGTCTCAATACAGGGTTTGATAGCTATGTTAAAGATCTTGCAAAAACAAGTCTTTTGCAAAATTGTCCATTAAAATGTCCTACCTACCTTTTCTGACAGCACCCTCACCCTGGGCCCCTCTTACAATTGTGAAAACAAATGTCTGTTTGAAACAACATTTTTTTGAATAGGACCTGATATAGCGCATGTCACAGCAAAAGCCCCCAAAAATTAAAAGGGGAACCATTAGCCATTTTTGGCAATTTAAAACAAATGTCGTTAAAACAACATTTTTTTTAAATAGGACCTGAGTATTGCTGCATTTCAAAGCAGCATGCCCAAAAAAAAATTTATAAAAAGACTTCTCAGCCACTGTAAAATTGTGAGGAGAAATGCCACTTAGAAAGCCACATTTCTGTTCCAAAGGACCATGATTATTGCTGTATCTCACAGCAACATGACCTCAAAACCATTGAAAAAGCGAAAACTTCTTAAGATAAAGGTGAGTAAAATGGAATACGGTGTTGTCATGAAACCTTGGTGTCTTTTACATCTCCTCACAGCAAAACCACTAAAATGAACTGTTGGGAAAAGAGAAAAAAAATTTGCGAAAGAAATGATCATTTAAAAAAAGTTTCAAGAGACCATTCTGTTTGAAAAGGAAGTGAAGTAGACTGGCAACTATCGGTGACCTCGGAAAATTTGGGGCCACAACATCATCAAGATCCATGCCTGATTCATCTTGATGAAAGTCAAACGATCCACATTATCGTGGAAAGCCGATGCTTTGTCTGTAATGACTCCCCACTGTGCTAAAGGGTCCGCTCAATATGACGCGGGCTGCTGGGCAGGACAACACCTCATGGCGTAAACGACCCAAAGCTCGGGCCATTCGTCCATTTTGGATACCCAGAAGTCTTTTGGTCCGGAACACATACAAAAACATCGGTGTTGAGACCAGATAGTCGTGCACCATGATCTTAAGCTATCTCGTGTGTTGATGTGTGTCCTGCATTGCATGCGTTGGGGGAGTGGTAAAAAAAGATTGCCAGAGGTCACCCATTGGGCTTCTGCCACCCTTGCCTGCTGCTGCCCGTCGCTACGGCTACTTGGCACTCTACTGCTGTCACGTCGCTGATGTTGTTCCCCCGTGACATTTGGGGAACGTGAAGCAGAGGCAACAGAATGCTCCATTGATCAATCAGCAAGGTCTCCCATTTCCTGCATTTTACTCTCTAATTTTTGGTGGGTGGAAGGGAAAATGCTGATTTTTGTTTTTGTACCGGGGATCCAGAGGGTGGCCACCCAGTAACTGTTTGTTCATTTTGATGGCCTTAATGCCGAGATCATGTTGGAGGAAATGGAGCATCCAAGCACTCATGTGAGAGATGGAGCCTTGATTTCCCAAGCCCCCTGGTCGAGGGCACTAGCAATGATCTTCCTCATCTTCCTCCTCCGCCTCAAATTCGCGCCAACCTCTTTCAAGGCAGGGACGTCGGTAACATCGGGGTGTCTAGGAATACCTCCTCCTCCTCCTCCTCCTCCGCTGCCTCCCCGGGACAGCTTCAACACAGCCCTGACTGCCTGAATGATGCACCCTGAGAGCTGATGCGCCACCTTGCACTAGCTCTGACCCCGAACCCTCCCTAATGAAGACCGATGAAATTGTGAAACTTGGGGCCTTGTGATTTGAGGGGAGAAAAAAGGCTCCGGTCCGCTTGGGGCCCTTTTCCCTCCTCCGTCGCTGGGGGGGACCTGTTTTTTCAGAGGGGTCCCAACGACCCGTTCCAGAACAAAAAACACCACAATGCTCATGCTGAAAAGGGGGAAATCGCCCGAAACTGACCTTTTTTGGTGGCTTCTTAAAAAACTGGCAAGGATGGTGCAGAGCCTTTCACCTGCCTCCACTCTCGGTGGCCCCAACCCCCCGGGGGGGTCCGCACCGTTTGCTTTCGGGCCCAAATGGGCCCCACTTCTTACGGGCCAAAATGGCATTGCGCTCTCCCCACAATCGCTGGCTGTGGGGGGGTGGAATTCCACTTTTTGCCACGCCCAAAAAAGAAAATTTTTGAGGGGGAGGCCGACTGCCCGCGGGCCAACGCAGCCAGGCGGGACAACCCGGGGTTCAAAACGGGCGGAAGTGCGAACTCAGACCTGGGACCCTTTCCTTCGGGCGGGCAGTCCAACCGGGAAAGCCCTTTGGGAAATTTTTCGGACGGAACAAGTTCATACATGTGCCAGGCAAGGGATGTGCTCCCCCCCTACCGACCCTTAAGGCGGCCAGAAATTTTTTCCCCCCTTTAAAACCCGCACCCCCCTTTTCCCTTTGGAAACGGGGGTTTTTGGAAACCCAGCCAGCCTGGGGTCCCGTTGCTTAGAGCCTTTCCACAGCTCCTGACCTTGTGTGGAGGGTCCCCAAAACGTTTAATTTTCAACCCCAAAAAGGGCCCGGGTGTTCGGGGGCACGTGAGGGGCCACCAGAGGCCCTTTGGGGGGAAAGGGCCCCCTTTGCCCCAAACCCTTTGCGGTTTTAAGAGCTTGCGCCGACCCCTTAGACCACCGTCCCCCCCAGAAAACATCCACCCAGCTCCCCCCAGTGATCGTCACAGAGATAAAGGGGCCCTTGGCCGGGGTTTTCTAGTCCATGTGTCGGTGGTGAGTGGACTTTTCCGGGACAACAGATCAGACAACGCGCTTGAAATTTTAGATAAACGTGGCGGGCCGGGGCAGGGACGGCTTTTTTTGGCAAAAAAAAATGCCTGTTTGGGCCCAACTGGAATTTTGGGGCGGGGCGGGGGCCATGACGTGGCGGAACCCATCTGTGTCCACCAAAAGGGGGAAAAAGGGGCAACTTTTCCCAAAGGGCCAAAAGCCTGGCAATCCCGGGAAAAAATTCGGGATTTTTGGTTTTGGGTTTTGGGGTTTAAATTTTTTTCTTCTGTTTTCCCAAAACCCTGGAAACAGAAGGCGGGTTTTCTAGAACTGGCCGCTGTAAACGGCGTGCGGGGTCGTCAAACGGGCGGAAGGAAAGGGGTGGGAGGGGTCTCTGGGGTGCGGTTTTACCGGTTGGGGCCTTTGGGGGGCTAAAAAGCGGGGGGCTGACCCCCAAAATCATGACTCTGAGAGACAGGGGCAGCTGGGGAAAACCCCTTGGGTTTGGTGGCGGAGGAGGAGGGGGGCGGAACAGAGGGTGTACATTTTGGTTGGGGGCCCCGGCTCGGTCGGGCCTTTTTTTTGGCCAAGTGTTCCCTCCTTTTTCAACTCATCATTCCTGCATGTGACAAAGACAATTTGGGGTGGTGGTTAACCATTTAAAGGGTTTTTTTCCCCCTTTTATTTAAGGCTTTTCCCGAAAAAGGGGGAAATATGACATCGCGGGGTGAATCAGAGGCTTGCTCAAAGAAGGCCCAGGCTTGAGGGGGTCCGGGACCTTTTGCCCGGCGATAAGCGAGGAGCGGTTTTGGCGCTGACCTGGCTGGGGGAAAATCATATCGGGGACTTTCTCCCGCCCGCCCTTTTCCCTTTTTTGGTTTTGGGACCCGTAATGACACTCCCCCCAACCCCTTCCTCCTCGTCCATTTGAGGGAAGCCTCGCAAGAAAATTTCGCAGAAAAACCAGGAGGGTTTCCGCAATGCCCTTCATAAATCATAAACATCAAAAAACAGGTGACTTGGTCGCCTGATTTTCTGCATCCAAGCTCCGGGCTACAAGCAAGGGGCACTGCAAGGCGTTGCCGCCCCGGGGGGATTTTTGCCGATTGCCCCGGTTTTCCTTCCCCTCCTCAAAAACCCAACAGTAACTGGGCGTCAAGCAAGAAAATCATCCTTTTTTGGGCCCTCTTAAATCTTTTAACATGCCTTCTGACCCCCAACCGCATTTTTTCCCCAAAAAGGTCCCTTTAGAAAAGGATTATCCACAGTGGTGGGTACACGAGTTGACATTTGGGGGGCTTTATTTTTGACAGATGCTGATGAAGCTGATGACGACAAAAAGTGGCCGTTGAACCTTGGGGCCGTAAAGACGTTAAAATTTCAGGGTTTCATTTAAACCCACTGAAGGACAGAAAGGCCCGAATTTTTTTTAAAATTAGATTCACCGGGCCCCGACCCAGCATTACACCTTACGGTTTCCGCAACGACGAAACCGTGGCATTCGTTGTCCCCCAGCACTGGAAGGAGCCCCCCCCTCTCCCCGAAACCCCAACCCCCCATGTTCTACCCCCCACTTTTCTCGCTTACCACCTCAAATTTTGCCCATGTTCAGAAATATAAAAAATTTTAGAAGGGATGGAATAGTTTTTTTTGGGAAAATCTTTTTTTTAAAAAACGGCAAAAACACAGCTTTTTTTTTTCCAAAACCCCCCCCTAAATCAAAAAAAAATTGCTGGATTCAAATTTAACTGCAAGGGGGTTTTTATCAACAAATCGGACTGGGCAAAAATCCAAAAAACCCGTAAACTGGTTTTTTGTTTTGGTATAATAAACGGGATTTTTTGCACCTTTCAATTCACCTGTGGGGAATAAAGAATTTTTCTTTTTTTTTAAGATTTACTAAAGCTGCGTTTAATGAACAGTGCGGGTTTCCCCAAAAGTCAAAAAACCCCGGTTAAATGTTATTTTTTGAAAAATTAAAAAGGGATTTTTTGCAAATTTTAATTCACCGTGGTTTAATTTTAGAATTGCTGTTTTAAAAAATTTACGTAAGATGCGCGTCAATAAAAGTGCTGGGTGCGCAAAAGTCAAAAACCCCGTAAATGTTAAGTTTTGATATAATAAAAAGGTATTTTTTGGGACCTTTCAAATTTACCGGGGGTGAAAATAGAATTCGTTTTAAGATTTTCGTAGATGCTTTCGGGCAAAAGAACAGTGCTGGGTGCGCAAAAGCAAAAAACAACGTAACTGTTATGTTTTTATATAATAAACGGGAATTTTTTTTCACCTTTCAAATTTCCCCGCTGGGCCCCCAAAATTCAGGAAGCGCCAAAAAAAGGGGCGATCTTAAAAAAGATGAACACAGATTTTTTAAAACCCTTTAAATTTTTCCCGGGTCTGGAAATTTCGAAACACCATAAAAACCTTGCCCTTTTTAACCTTTTTCGGGTAAAAAATTTGCTTTAACCCCTATTTTTTTACCCCTATATGGGCACTTATGGTGGGGAATATACAGTCCCGCAAAAAAGTCTGTGTACACTGGTACCTTAAACCCCTATAAAAATCCCCTGTATGGGGGAATAACAGTCTGCAGAGCCTGTGTACACTGGGGGTTCCCCACCACTAAAATGGCACTGTATGGGGGAAAAATACAGTCGGGAGAGCCCGTGTACCTGGTGTCTACCAATATGGTCACTGTTTGAGGGGAATATACAGTCTGCAGAGCCTATAAACACTTGGGGGCCCAAACCCCTAAATTGGGCACTGTAAAGGGGTAAAAATACAGTTTTGCAGGGCCGGTACACTGCTAACTACCACTAAAAAGGGCACTGTAAGGAGTAAAATACATCAGCAGAGCCCATGGGACACTGGTACCTACCACTATATGGTCCCCTGTAAGGGAAGGGAATTTTAAAAGTCTGCAGAAACCTGTGTACACTGATTTTCTATCACAAAAAGGCCACTGTTTTGGAGGTTTAATTTTAAAAAGCTGCAAAAGCCTGTGGGACACTGGGTCCCACCCCAAATGGGTCACTGTTTTTAGGTAAATAAACAGTCCCGAGAGCTTTTGTACACTGGGAAACCCACCACTAAATTTTTTTATGTTTTGGAGGTAATATACAGTCTGCAAAGCCTGTTTACACTGGAAACCCACCACTATATTTTTCCCCTTTTTGGAGTTAAAAACAGTCGCAGAGGGCCCGAGTACACTGGGGTCTACTACTATAATTTTGGCACCCGGGTGGAGGTAGTATTTCAGTTCTGCCCAAACCCCGTGTACACTGGGGCTACCCAATTGGGCCTGTAAAGGAGAAAATATACAGCCTGCAAACCTTGTACACTGGACCTACCACTATATTGGGTTTAAATGTATGGAGGTAATAAACAGTCTGAAAAGCCTAAGTACCGGTTTCCAAACCCCAATGGTGACTGTTAAAGGAGGAAATATACAGTCTGCAGAATCTTGTACAGGGTTCCCCACATTTGGTCACGTATGGGTAATAAAGCTGCAGCCTGTATACACTGGTGTCAAAATATAGGTCACTGCATGGTGGAAATATACATCTGCAGACCCTGTGTACAGGTTGTCACCACTATTGGCCTGTATGGGGGTAATATACAGTCTGCAGAGCCTGTAACACGGTGTCTACCACTATTTTTCCCCTGATGGTGGTAAATACAGTCTCAGACCTGTGTACCTTTGTCTCCCCAATATGGTGACTGAGGGAGGTAATTACATTGCAGACCCTGTGTACACTAGTATTACCCTAAGGGCGGTACTATTGGTCTTTTATACTGTCATAATAGTGTAGGGTATTATTCAGTCACTTTTTGGTCATGTTCTGGGGGTATAATCCCCGGTCCCTATGTAGACGTTATTGGTAATGCGGTCTTTTGTATAGTGGGTTTGTTTTTGGGAGCAGTATGATGGTGAAAACTATGGTGAGGTATTTTCCCCTTTTATTATCTCATTATCAACAGCATTCCCGGACAAAGTCGTGGTCAGGGAGGGGGGGAGTAGGGGGCCCCATCCCAAAAATTTGCTTTGGGGGGCCTTGGGTTTTCTTGTTAATCCCCCGATGTGGATTTGGAGTGGACTGTTTGAGGTTTGGACGGTGTCTTTTTTACTGATAGCAAGGTCAAACAGCGGCCTTTTACAGGGAATGAGTGGGGACAGAGGAGCCTTTAACCCCCAATGCCCCGGAAATTAATACGTCCCAGGGCGCTAAGGGGCTTTGCAGGGGGATCGTCCGTGGGCCGCCACACAGCCTGGGTTTAGAGGCCTGATCGCAGCTAACATCCGGGGGTTTACATGCCGGGGGGCGCGCCGCCCGCGCTGTTTTAACCCCCCTTTGACGCCGCGGAAAGATGCCGCGGGGTCTAAAGAATGAAAAATGGGCGGGCGCACGTAACTGCGGGGGTCCGATGCTTGGAAGGCCTCCATCCGCCAGTACTCTTGCCCCCCTTCCGGCCCCAGACAGGGGAAATGGGAAACCGCCATCTTGGTAAGCCTAATGCATTGTCTATGCAGTGCATTAGGCATGTTAAAGCATACATCCAAAACCCCCCGTTTTTGGCGGGGGGGTCCCGAATTTGGGGCCCCCCTCCCGCCCCCCCGGGGGAGTTGGAAATTTCCCCCCCCCGCCGCCTGGGGCGGCGGGGTCCTTTAAATTACCCCGGCGCAAGAGTACGCTGGTGCGCTCCCTTTTGCGCCCCCGGGAAAACCGCTCCTACAGGGGGGTGAAGGGGCCGAGGGGCCGCTCACCCGCCCGTTTCTCAAATTCCGGGGAGGAGGCGGGAGGGATCGCTCCCTCCCCCCCCCCTTTGAAAAGGGGCCCGGTGTGGCCCCCAACAATACAGGTAAAGTGGCGCGGGGGGAAAGGACGGCGGCTGCAGGGGGTGACGCGGGGGGCTCCCTTTTCATTTCCCCCTTTAAACGCTGAGGAAAAATGGGCTGGAGCTGGCCGGCTGAAAGGACCTGGAAAAGGGTAAGGGGGGGTTTTTTAATTTTTTTAAAATTTTTATTAGCTTTGGGGGGCTAAAACCAGGCAAAAAAGGGGGGCAAAAAACCTGGCAACAGGGGGGCACAAACCTGGAAACCCAAAGGGGCACTACCGGGGCAACAAGGGGGAAACAAACCTTTGGCAAAAAAGGGGGGTCACTACCTGGAAACAGAGGGGCATTTTTACCTTGCAAAAAAAAGGGGGGCACTCCCCGGGGGCTAACAATGGGGGGCATTTACCTGGCAAACAAAAGGGGACATCAAACCGGCAACCAATGGGGACACCCTACCTGGAAAACCCAATGGGGGCACAACCTCCCCCCTTACCCGGCCCCCCCCGGGGCCCTTTTACTAAAGGGCTCCGCTTTTTTTTTTTCCAAAAGTTGGCAACTATGTTTTAACGATCCCCCCCCTTTTAGGGGTAAAAGCCCCCCCTGGGGACTCACATTTAAAAAGTAAAAAAAAAAAAAGGGTTTTTAGGGGGGTAAAAAAAAAATTTAAAAAGTAATTAAAAGGGTTCCCCCCCCCCCAAATTTCCCCCCCCCCCCCTTTTTCCCCCCCCAAAGGGGGGCCCCCCCCCCCCAGCCCCCCCCCCTTTAAAAAAATTCCCCCCCCCCCAATTTTAAAAAAAATTAAAAAATAATAAAAAAAGGTTTCCCCCCCAAAAAAAAAAAAAATTTGGGTTTTGCCCGGCGTCCGAAAAATTCCTTCAAACAAAAAAACCCCAATAAATTAAAATCCCTTTGCAACACCCCCGCCGTAAAAAAAAAAAAATTCCAAACGCTAAAATTACTTTTTGTCCATTCACTTCGCATAAAAATTTTGGAAAAAAATTTGATCAAAAAAGTTGAAAGTTTTCCAAATTTGTTAGCAAAAAAAAGGCACTTAAGCCCCGAAAAAAAATCCCGCCCACGACGTCCGAGGTTTTTAGTAAAAAAAAAGTTATTGGTCGCAAAAAAGGCGTCGCAGCGAAAATTTTCAAAAATAAAAAGGTTTGGGAATTTTTTAAGTCCCCAAAACAAAACGGAACCCTACTTTTTTGGGTATTGCCGGATGGAACAATGTAGAAAACAGTCACTCATTATTTGACGGAAGATTGAACCCGAAAAAGCAAAAAACCCGCAAATTTGCGAAAAGTATTTTTTTTTTTCACAATTTGCCCCCTTGGAATTATTTTGTTTTTTCCCGGTATATTCTTAGTAAAAGAAAAACACCATTAGAAAGTCCATCTTTCCCCTGCAAAAAAAAACCCTCATTGCTAGTAGGGGGAGAAATAAAAAAAGTTATGACTCTGGAAGGCGAGGAGGGAAAAACAAGTGTCAACAACCAAAAAAAAAAAAAAGGGATTAAGGGGTTAAAAAAGAAGTGACAGGTCTGTGAGAGCCAAAATCCCCTGGTTTGTAGGGGACCAAATACTTTTTTCACCCTAATTTGCAAATAAATTTTTTTTCCAATAGACAAGGGATTTTCTGGATTTTTTTTTTCTTTTGTCCTCATAGTTGAGGGCGACCTAGAGCAGTTCAGGCGCTCTCTCTTTTTAAGGGGGATCTTTCAAATTGGTGGCGACTAAATCTTTTTTCCCCCCTTGTACCTTTTAGCCTTATTCCAGGGGGGGGTCCCACGTTACTTCTGCTGCGGCTTCACTTCTGATGAGACGTCCAACTGCCTCTACAATTTCCCTTGGTGACACCTATGGTTTGGGAACTGGGAAGTGACATCGGATGTGGAACACAAGAAAGATTTAGCAAGATAATAAAGTCAGAATTATCTGATGTCCTCTGTTCTGGGTCCGGGCTCCATGGCCTAAACATGCTGCAATATCACAGGATAAGCTCACGCGATCGTGTACCTGCAGTAACGTGATGGCAAAAAATCCCACAGTGTAGTGCAATAATCACACAAAGCTAGTTTCATACTCTAAGTTTAAAGGCAGAGGCATATCTTAAAGGGGTTATCTCACCATGTTGTTTAATTGAGCCACAAGCAGCTTCAGATTCATGCTTCCTGTCTCTTCTTGATCAGACTGAGGGCGGTTCTATAGCAGTGATTAGCATATCAGTTCCTAATTCCCAGCTCTTCTAATTACACTGACATGAGAGCAGGAAATCTCATCTATGAGCTCTAAAGCTCTCTGTTCTAAACAAAAGTAATTAGTCTCTTTTGTTTGTTCGAGATAACACACTCTGTTCTATAACACAATCTGTTCTTAAGACGTCGGTGTCCTATGGTGATCTCACTCCCTGCTATCAAATAAGACAAAGAGAAGAGAGAGAAGAGGAGAGCAGGACGGTAATCAGAGAAACCTGAGTGCACTCAGAGAAGATAAAATCTCCCTTATCTCCTCAACGAAACAAAATAAACAAATCAATGTATTTGGAAAAAGTATTCATTTACTCTTCCCTATATGTTGTAGTGAGACAACCCCTCTAAAGCGATCAGCTCTCCAATATGAAACAACATTTTTAGGGTCCCCTTCTTAAAAAGTGGGACCCAAACTTTTCAAACTTTGATGGCATCAGAGGCGTGGCTTAAAGTACCTGGGCCCCAATGCAAAGTCTATAAAGGGCCCCCACCTATCATGTGACATTTATAATACTGTTGTTTTCTTATGTGGCAGATGGGCTTTTGGGCCCTCTCAGGCTCCAGGGTCTGGTAGTGACTGCTACCTCTGCACCTTAGGTCAGGGGTGTAGCTCCGCTATTCTTTCCCCAGGGCAAAAATTCTAATCTCCTCTCACATTTGTGTCACAAGTGTCGAGAGAAAAAAGCGCAGCGTGTTGTGCCATTTTTCCTGGTAAAACGACAGAAACCTAACGGACCCCATTATAGTCATTGGGATCCATTGGGCGCAGTTGGTAAAGTTGTTAAACAGGTCCAGTTTCACTTTATTCCATCTGGAATTTTTGTTGCAAGTTGCATCGGGAAAGATGGCAAAAAAAAAGCACTATTTTTTCTCGAAAAATGATGCAAGCTACAGCGGAAGCCTGAGGGACCCGTTCTAGTTAAAGGGGTCGTCTCATCTCAAAGTTTCATAGGATGCATGAATGAAAAAATGCTGCTAGGCTCTGTCACGTCCTGGTCAAGCTGTCTGTAATTAGCATATGAGCTCCATGTATTCAGACTTCTCTGTTTATTATGTTTATCAGTCTAGATTAAATAAAATACCTTCTCTGAGGACCCGAAAAGCTTCTCAGCTAATGTAAACAGTAATTAGTCTTTTGTCTGAAAGATCAGATAAAAACAAGCTCTCGCTGTCGAGTTCTGTGCTGCCATGGCCTGTATGATGATGTCACTCCCCGCTATCAGATAGAACAAACAGCAGGGGGGAAGAAGTACACAGGTCGGTCACTTGGGAAACCAGAGAGAGCACAGAAGGTGATAAAATCACTTGGAGCTCCTTAACAAAAAAAGATGAACAAAGCAATATATTTGGAAAACGTCTTCATTTAGTGTTCCCTACATTTTGAAAGCTAATTTTTGTAGTGAGACAACCCCTTCTCTGAGGTTCCGAAAAGCTTCTCAGCTAATGTAAACAGTAGAGTAATTAGTCTTTTGTCTGAAAGATCAGATAAAAACAAGATCTCACTGTCCAGAGTTCTGTGCTGCCATAACCTGTGTGATGATGTCACTCCCTGCTATCAGATAGAACAAACAGCAGGGGGGAAGAAGTACACAGGTCGGTCACTTGGGAAACCAGAGAGAGCACAGAAGGTGATAAAATCGCTTGGAGATCCTTAACAAAAAAAGATGAACAAAGCAATATATTTGGAAAACGTCTTCATTTAGTGTTCCCTACATTTTGAAAGCTAATTTTTGTAGTGAGACAACCCCTTTAATGAGGTTTTTGAAAAGGTGTTCAGCAAAAACAGTGAGAAATTTAGTTTTTTGTCTAAAAGATCAGATAAAAAAAAGATCTCATGTCCAGATTTCTGTGCGCCATAACCTGTGTGATGATGCCCCTCCCCTGCTATCAATAGAAAAAACGCGGGGGGGGAAGAAGTACACGGGTCGGTCATTGGGGAAACCAGAGAGGCCCCAAAGGGGGTGATAAAATCACTTGGAGATCCTTAACAAAAAAAGATGAACAAAGCAATATATTTGGAAAACGTCTTCATTTAGTGTTCCCTACATTTTGAAAACTATTTTTTGTAGCGAGACAACCCCTTTAATGGGGTCTGTCGGACACTATTGGTGTTCATTGCAAAACGGATCCGTTTCACCTTTGCAGCAGAGGTTCCGACGCGTGAACACACATTACCCAATATCTACATACTGTTCCATGGCTAAGACAGAGCACCAGCTTGTTGCCGCTCCTTGCCCCCAGCACCTGGGGCAGTTACCCACTAGCTCCCCCTAGCTATGCCCCGGGCATAGGTCTAGCACAGCCCAGCCCTGAACATCCCCAAAGACAAATGCACTAAGCGTGCAGCAATCTGGATCATGCTTTTGGATTACAAAGACTTGTAGTTTTTCGGAAATCTGCTGATGTGAGGCGCTCTCCTCCCGCAACGTCTGGGAAGCTCATTATGACTCCGCAGTGACTGCTCCGGAGCACAGTCTGCCGACCGCCGAATCCACAACTCACCCTGCGACACCAAAGCAGCAGGAAACACTGGGAACGTGTCGGCGGTTTTCTGCCGCCTTTGTCTCCAGCCCTGAAATCTGCAAAAGAGATCAGCGCGGAGGAAAACACTGGACCCTACGCACAAAAGAGAACATTCGGAAAAAGTTTCCATAAACACGAAGGGAAAAATAGCATTACAATAACGTGGGATCCGGGGGTCGCTGAGTTCACTTCTACAAGACGCCTGGGAAAACGAGGGGGGTCTGCTTAGATTATTACTGTTACATGAGGCGCTTCATTAGGCCTTATTTGTCAAAGCTGTCTAACAGTAAGACTGTCTTTGCTGCCCATAGCAACCAATCAGAACCCAGAGCAACCAATCAGAGCCCATAGCAACCAATCAGAGCTCATAGCAACCAATCAGAGACCATAGTAACCAATCAGAGCTCATTAGCAACCAATCAGGAGACCATAGCAACCATTCAGAGCTAATAGCAACCCAACCAGAGCTCACAGCAACGAACAGGAGCCCATCAGCAACCAATACAGGACCCACAGCAACTAGTCCAAGAGCCCATAGCAAACCTCAAATCAGAACTCATAGCGACCAATCAGAGCTATATCAACCATTCAGAGCTCAACTGCAACCAATCAGAGCCCTACGCAACCAATAAGAGCTCTAGCAACCATTCAGCCCTCATAGCAACCAATCAGAGCCCATAGCAACTAATCAGAGCTCATAGTAACCAATCAGAGCTCATAACCAATCAGAGCTCATAACAACCAATCAGAGCACATAGCAACCAATCAGAGCTCACAGCAACCAATCAGAGCCCATAGCAACCAGAGCTTCTTAGCAAACCAATCAGAGCGTGTGCAAACAATCAGAGCTCATAGCAATCAATCACAGGCCCATATTTAGCAACCAATCAGAGCTCATAGCAAATCAATCAGAGCCCACCAGCAACAATCAGAGCTCGTTAGCAAACCTATCAGAGCTCATAGCAAACCATCAGGCCCATAGCAAACAATAAGAGCTCATAGCAATCAATCAGAGCCCATGATAACCATCAGAGCCCATAGCAAACCAAATCACGAGCCCCATAGCAACAATCAGAGCCCACAGCAACCAATTCAGAGCTCGGCGTAGCAACAATCAGAGCTCTTAGCAATCAATCAGAGCCCATAGCAAACCAATCAAGAGATCATACAATCAATCAGAGCCCAATAGAACCCACTACAGAGCTCATAGCAACCAATCAGAGCCAATAGCAACCAATCAGAGTTTAACTTTCATTTTTATTACCGCAATGGAGTGACCATATAGTGGTAGCCACCAGTGTACACAGGTTCTTCAGAATGTATATTACCTCCATACAGTGACCATATAGTTTTAGACACCATTGTACACAGGGCTCTGTGGACTGTATATTATCTCCCATACACGTGGACCATCATAGTGGTAGACTTCCAGTGTACACAGGCTCTGCAGATGTATATTTTCCTCCATACAGTGGACCATATAGAGGTAGGACTCCAGTGTACACAGGCTCTGCTGCACTGTAATTATTCTCCATACAGTGACATGTAGTGGTTAGACATCCAGTGTTAACCGGCTCTGCAGATGTATGGTTACCTCCATACAGTGACCATCATAGCGGTAAGGTACCAGTGTTACAAAGGTCATATACAGACTGTATATTACCTCCACCACTAGTGACCCTTATAGTGGTAGACACCCAGTGTACAAAGGGCTTGCGGCTGTGTATATTACCTCCATACAGTGACCATATAGTGGATAGACATCAGTGTACACTCGGCTCTTGCAGACTGTATCTATTACCTCCATACAGTTACCATATAGTGGTACCACACCAGTGTTATACATGCTTCTGCAGGACTGTATATTACCTCATACAGTAACCTTATAGTGGTAGACATCAGTGATACACCACTGGCTTTGCAGACTGTATGTTACCTCCCATACAGTGGACATATTGTGGTAGGTTTACCAGTGTACACCAGGCTTGCTAACAGACTGTATTTTACCTCCACACAGTGACATTCATAGTGCGTAGGCTACCAGTGTACACAGGCTCTGAAGGCTGTATTTTACTCCCATTCAGTGGACCATTAGTGGTAGACACCAGTGTACACAAGGCTCTGCAGGACCTGTATGTTACCTCCATACAGTGTCCATATAGTGGTAGAATCAGGTTGTACAACAGGCATCTGCAGCACTGTATATTAACCTCCATACAGTTACCCTTTTTTTAATTAGTGGTACCACCAGTGCTTATACCATTGCTCTGCAGACTGTATATTACTCCATTCAGTAACCATATAGTGGTAACACCAGTGTTACAAAGGCTATGCAGACTGTATGTTACCTCCCATACAGTGACCTATTAGTGTGGTACAGTGTACACAGGCTCTACAGGACTGTATATTACCTCCACACAGTGACCCCATATAGGGTAGACAAACAGTGGACACAGGCTCTGCAGGCTGATATTACCTCCATTTACTTCAGTGGTACCATATAGTGGTAGACACCATGTACAAGCTCATGCAGACTGTATGTTACCTCCTACAGTGACCTATTAGTGGTGGACATCAGTGTACACAGGCTCTGCAGACTGTATATAACTCCATCATACAGTTACCATATAGTGGTAGACACCCGTGTACACAGGCTATGCCAGGATGTATATTACCTCCATACAGTGACCATTATAGTGGTAGATTCCAGTGTACACGGCTCTGCCAGGCTGTATATTACCTCATACTAAGTGACCTTATTGTGGTAGGGACATCAGTGTACACAGCTCTGCAGACATGTATGTTACCTCCATACAGTGACCATATAGTGGTGGACATCAGTGTATACAGGCTCTGCCAGACTTTTATTACCTCCTACAGTGACCATATAGCTGGGTAGACATCAGTCGTACCACAGGTTCTTCAGAATGTATATTACCTCCATACAGTGACCATATAGTTTTAGACACCATTGTACACAGGCTCTGCTGACTGTATATTATCTCCATACAGTGACCATATAGTGGTAGATTCCAGTGTATTCATGTCTGCTAGACTGTATTATTACCCAATACAGTACCATATAGGGGTAGACACCAGTTGTACTCAGGCTCTGCAGTACTGTTGATATTACCTCCATACAGTTACCATATAGTGGTAGACACCAGTGTATACATGCTCTGCAGACTGTATATTACCTCCATACAGTGACCATATAGTGGTAGAAATCAATCAGAGCTCATATCAACAAATCTTTTTTTTTTTTTTTTTTTTACAGAGCAGTATATGAAATCAAAGCTCAGCTGTGATTGGTCGCTTTGGGCTCTGATTGGTTGCTATGAGCTTTCATTGGTTGCTATGAGCTCTGATTGGTTGCTATGGGCTGTGATTGGTTACTATGGGCTCTGATTGGTGGCTATGGGCTCTGAATGGTTGCTATGAGCTCTGATTGGTTGCTATGAGCTCTGCATTTGTTTGCTTATGAGCTCTGATTGGTTGATATGAAGTCTGATTGGTACGCTATTGAGCTCTGATTGGTTTACTATGGGCTCTGATTGATTGCTATGGGCTATGAATTTTTGGGGGGTTGCTATGGGCTCTGGTTGCTTTGAGCGCCCCTGATCGGGTTGCTATGAGCGCTGATCGGTGCTATTGAGCTCTGATTGGTCGCTATGATCTCTGATTGGTTGATATGGGCTCCCTGATTGGTTTATCTATGAGCTCTGATTGGTTGCTATGGGCTCTGATTGGTTGCTATGAGCTCTGATTGGTTACTATGAGCTCATATTGGTTACTATGGGCTCTGATTGGTTGCTATCGGCAATAAGGACAGCCTTACACCTAGACAGTTTTCATACTTGAGGCCCTAAATGGTTAAATGTATAAAAAAAAGTGTAAAAAAATCTATGTCTAACAAATTCAAAACATCCCCTTTTCCTATCTACCAAATAGAGGGGGGAGACAAAACATATTTGGTATCCAAGTCACCCAGAGGGGATAAATGTTAATGTAAACAAAATAAACAAAAATTAAAAAATATATATATATTTTTTTATTTTTAAAAAAGCCCCTTTCCCATTTATCATATGAAAATGATAAACATCTGTGCGTCTGTAGAATCGAACCTAACACAACATCAGGATACGTATCCTGCACAGTGAACACCACAGATATAACCATCGCCAGAATTGAGGTTTTTTGTTCCTCTCGTCTCTCCGGTAAAATGGAAAAGGATCAAAAAGTCGCAGATGCTACAAATTGGTACAAATAAAAACTAGAATCGGTCCCACTAACAGCGAGACATCACACGTCTCTACCACAGGAGAAATAAAACAGGCTATCGGTCTCAGAAAATGGCAAATTTTGTAAAAAAAAATTCTGTTTTTACAAGTATCGCCGGCTGCAGACCTATAAGATGTCATTTATACCAAACTGTGAACTCTAAAAAAAAAAAAAATAGAAATAATAAAAATAGCACAATTGTGTTCTTTGGATTTTTTACTTTCCACATCATGCAGAACGTTTTCGGAGTCTCCCAGTGCATTACATGACGCTCAATGGTAACAGTAAAAAGTACATCTTGTGCCACAAAAAACAAGCCCTCATATGGCTTTGTACCAAGGAAAAAAAATATCATGGCTCTTTGTGAGAAATTAAACCCAAAAAACTAAAATCGAAAAAATTCCTTCGCTTTCCCAGCGAACACACTAAACTGTAAACATACATGAGTAACTTCATGTATCTTGGAGTCCAGGACTCGTCTGAGCTGCTTTTCTGTGTTATAATAAGAAAATTTCCCCAAAAAATAAAATTAAAAAAAATATATTTTTGAAGTAACCAAATAAAAATAAAATTTTAAAAAAAGTGCAAAACTGCAGCTGTATAGAAAAAAAAAACTACTAGTCCCGGCGTGCCCCGCGGCTTCTCCTCAGTACGCATGTCACGGGATCATACTGAGCTCTATGCAGTAGGCCCCGCCTACTGCACGATTGGAGCGTTACGCGCAGTTATCGCGAGATTGAGGACGTCACTTCCGCCCCCTAGGCTTTCCTTAGGAACCCCCGTAGCGGAGATCTGGTCTCTTTTTCGCCCGGCAGGCCAAGATGGCGGATATCCAGGTAAGTGCTCCGTGCGCTCGGGAGATAGAAGGCGCTGGTAACGGTCTCATAGCGGAGCAGTGAGAGCGGGACGGGGCGGAGATCCCGCCGGGGAGCTGCTGCTGGTCATGCGGGGGTTGTGTGAGGAGACGGTGGCCGGAGGGGAAGCGGCCCACATGGAGGCAGTGACTGCGGCCTGCGCTTTCCTGCCTGTGCGCTGCGGCCATGTGCGCTGTCCCCGGGGTGCAGTGACCCGGCCCCGGTGCTCTGTGCCCCGCTCTCCCGGCTGCTGCCAGTGCTTTGTCCCGCCGGCCTCTGCACTGCTCCCCGGCTGCCGGTGCTCTGACCCGCCGGACTCTCCTCCGGCGCCTCCTGTCCCGTCTATAACTACACCTCTAAGACCCGCAGGCTGTACGGGGCTGTTCTGTGTAGTTGTGATATGCTTCATATAACAGCATTGCCTGTGTATCCCGTGTGTTATAACATGGGGACTCCTATGCGGCCTGTATGGACTGTATGTGAGAACCTGGCGGCTCCTGTGAGACTTCTATGGACTGTTAGATGTAGTTAGATTATAATACACAGTCTGTATCTGTCACATATCACCTATTCCGGGACCTGTGCATTACAAGGGCTAGCAATATTTGGGCTCCTACCTCCCCAGTGTCTCTTCATGGCCGTTAGTGACCCAAGTCCTCCTGTCCCTATTAAATGTCCCTTTTTTTGACTTGATAAACTTGCATTTCTAAATTTACTATATTTCCCCTATCAAAGCCTCTCTGGTTCCTGGCGGCAGAATCAGTTACAGTTCATACATTATCTGATACAGACAGTCCCCGGCTTACATCCGTCCCCTAGTTACAAACCGAGACTTATGGCGCATGCTGGCACCTGTAGTTCCATATTCCACTGCAGATAGTAGCTGTAGGACGACAAGTTCCAGCATGCCACAGCAGCAGGGCTGTGGAGTCGGTGCCTATTTTGCAGTAGTCGGAGTCGTCATAAAATGGACCGACTGACTCCCAAAATAAACAAGTTGGTCCAGTTAGTTTGATGCAGTGCAAAGAGCAATTTTATATACAGTCCTCTTATCATAACTTATACATAAATGTGACTTGCAAGTATTTAGCATCTGCTTAGTTCTGCAGATTCTTTCCTGTAACTGCATTGTTACTGTTTTACTCCTAAAAATCAAAATGTTAATTTTTATTATTTTGTTAGTATTTGGGAAATCCACCTTTTGGTTTTCAATACTGTCTGGATCAGATTCAAGCAGGTCTTGACCAAAATCCGATCCCAGGTCTCTTCTACACATTCAAAAGATCAAAACATTGTTACCCTTTGCTCGTCAGTGTCTGTTCTACCTAAATAGCTTGATTATTGTATTATAAGGTGATAAACAGCCGGATGTGACCATTTTACTACAGTAAAGTTATCACTTAAAAATGTGCCGTGTATGAGGGAGTCGGGGCTTTGGCTTGCCGACTCCACAGCAGCAAATGAGGTGAAATCTTAATAAGGACACAGACAGCAAAACAAATATAAAAACCCTTCCCTGCACGATCCAAAATCTAAAAAAAAAACTATTTTGTGCTGTAGTTACATTTAATAAATAAATCTGTTCTGACTTTAAGACAAATTCAGCATAAGAACAAACCTACAGTCCCATTTGTAACCCGGGGACTGCCTGTAATTTGTTTTCGTTTGGAACCCGATGTCCCTCTATTTGGATGATTTTCTGCCGGCTTAATGAAAATCTGAAGATCTACATGATTGTAAAATGTTTTGCTCAAGGAACTGTAAGGGCGCATCCCCACGACAGTGGACAAATACCGGCCGGTTTACCCTGTTTTGCGGCCATCCCCACGGCATAGGGACGGTATTTGTCCTGTTTTGCGGCCATCCCCACGGCATAGGGACGGTATTTGTCCTGTTTTGCGGCCATCCCCACGGCATAGGGACGGTATTTGTCCTGTTTTGCGGCCATCCCCACGGCATAGGGACGGTATTTGTCCTGTTTTGCGGCCGTCCCAAAGGCCGTGGGGGGGACGGCTTTTCTCCGCAGTGAGCGGAGAAGAGCCCTCCCATTGAGAAGCACAGATTCCGGACGGAAGAGGGTGCTTGTTCAAAGTTTTGCGGGCGGACCGTCCGACGGAGAGCCCGGGCAGTGGGGACTGCTGCAAAGGTTTTCCATAGAGCACAATTGTGCTCATTTTCAGCCGGTTTTTCAGGCGGTCTGAAAAACCGAAAACCCGTGCAGTGGGGACATGCCCTAAGGGTCCCTCATTAACCATCCACAAAGGTGAAAGGTTTAGCTGCTATAATGTGATTATTCTTAGAAGACTGTTCTAAACTGTTGGGTTCGTTTTCAGATGCGTGATTAGATCCGCGTGTTGGACCGTAAATGGATCAGAACACGCATCTAACAATGTACGGTGTGATTGCTCGCCATGTAAAACACGCATCAGGTTTTTTTTTGTTTTTTTTTTTTTATTGCCAAAACAGTTAGCCAGGTGATAGCTGAAAGTCCATGGGCAACTATGAAAAGCTCTATAGACCAGGGTTCTGCAACGTTGGCCCTCCAGCTGTTGGGAAACTACAACTCCCATCGTGCATTTATATAATTTATATCAGTGGGCATGATGGGAGATGTAGTTTCCCAACAGCTGGAGAGCCGACGTTGCAGACCGCTACTATAGACGTTGCTGTTTTTCTTTGTAGGGTTTTTTTCGTTTTGGGAATAACTGGGCCGGGCGGCCTGCTGTATGTGTAGCATTTTTTTTCCAGGCACTTTGTGGTGTCTTTCTCTCGATAGACTTTTTTGTTGCAGAAAAAAAATGCACCCGTTTGTGTTGTTTTTTTTTTTTTGTGTATTTCCACATTGCAAATCAATTGATGGATCACGTGATTTGGAAAAATTAATCAGCAAAGTGTCAAAAAAAACAAGTAACAATGCACACACATTACAACAAAAAAATTGTTGGAGAAGCTCATGAAGCTACACAAAGTGCAGTTAGGGAAGTGTTTGTGTCACTGTTTCAGAATCTGTCGCATGTTCTGTCGGAAAAGATGGGGAAAAAATAACACAGCAACCTGCACTATTTTTTCCGTCTCGATGACAGACACCACGGAGGAAACCCGACAGCCCCATTGTAATTAATAGGCTCCGTCGGGCGCTCTGGGTGTCTGTTGTGAAAGCGATCCCATAGCTCGTGTTTTCATCTCTGCACCGAAGGTTCTGAACCTCAGAGGCCGATGTGAACCGAACACAAGTGTGAAAGGAACCGAAATATTGATGGACTTAAAATGGCAAAAAAAAGCAGCTGCATAAAGTGACACTCCCTTTGTAGTCGCCACCATTTTCAGCGCTGGAGCTGCTGCCAGCGTCCCCAATCTACTTCCGGTCCCACAAACTGCACGTGACTGCCGCAGCCGGTCAGTGGCTTCAGTCCTGTCCCATCAACATCTCTCTCAGGGAGTGAACAGCGTGAGAGGTGATGTGACCTTTGACGTCACCAATTGGCTGCAGCGGTCACATTCCCTTCATGGGAACCAGAGGGAAATGGGGCAAACGGCCGCTTCAGCGCTGGACCTGCAGGGAATGTAGTATTTTGTGTGATGTAGCCTGTGTTCATCTCTTTAAAGGGGTTGTCTCACTACATTGATTCGTCCTGTTTTCTTGGTTTCACTTTGAATTCAAGGGGTAGCGGTTGTTTACTGGCATTCTACTAGTACCCTGTGCCAGAAAGGAATGACAGGTCTGTAGCTATAGCAACCAGTACTGGCAGCCTATCAGAGAATGAGGAGTATGGAAGACAGTGATCGATTGTAGCTATAGCAACCAGCGCTGGCAGCCTATCAGTTGAGATCAAACAGGTCTGTAGCTATAGCGACCTGAGGAGCTGATGCAGCCCATACAAGAGGGGATATCTAGGAATAGGTAGGACACTGGTAATAGACATATACTGCAAAGTGACTTGTTTTTGCAAGATCTTTAACATAAAAAGCAGCAATCCCTGTAGTGAGACGACCCCTGAAAAGTCAGTCGGCAGGGTTGGTGTCTGTAACAAATCTGTCATGCGGTGTCGGTGATGCCTGGGTGTATAATGTGATTTATGAGGACTAACAGTTTCCATTGAATTCACCTACTGTTTGTCCTTTTGCAGACTGAGAGGTCTTACCAGAAGCAGCCAACAATCTTCCAGAACAGGAAGCGTGTGCTTCTTGGGGATACCGGCAAGGAGAAGCTCCGCCGCTATTACAAAAATGTCGGTCTGGGATTCAAGACCCCCAGAGAGGTAAATGTTTTTGTAAACCAGTGCATAACCTTGCTGTGGGCTTGTGTATGTTTGCTGTGTATGCGGTGAAAGCTGAGGATGACTGAAGACACAATTCATCAGAGGCCTCGGTTTTAAAGTATGTAAAGGGGTTGTCTCACTGTAGACAGAGGTGACGTGTCGCTAGGATCGGTCCAGGTCCCACCTCTGTGACCCGCACCCATCTCCTAAACGAGCCTTGAAACTCTGTTCTGACTCTCCCATAGACAGGACTCTCCTATAGACTTGTATGGGAGTTCTGAGGGTAGCCGAGTGGCGCCAAGGTTGCGGGGCTCGTTTAGGTGTTGGACCCGGACTGATCAGGCACTGATGGTCTATCCTAGCAATTTTCCATCCATGTCTGTAGAGAGACAACCCCTTTAAACAAAAGCCAGAAATGGAATGAATGAAGCTTTAGATTCTTCCTGTCAGTGTAAGCCTTTGCCTGTTTTATATTGTCTTGTTCTTTTTTTATGAATAGCGTCATATACGTATCATTTTCGAGTGAATGTGAATATAAATGAATGTCAAAAATGAAATCTTTACGTGCATACACTTTATGTAGAAGGCTACGTGACCGGGCTGATATCCGCTTAACGTAAAAGCTCTTGATGAATCTAAAATTATTTAAGAGCAATTAACATGAAAAAGTACTTATTTATTTGCATTCCCATTAAAGTATACACTACCAGCCTATGTACAAAAAGTACGAGTGGTTCCAAAAAAAGTGATATCCACAGCGCTGAGCAGAAAAGGATGCGAATCCTGGAGCCTCTTCTCTTATATCTCTGTGCTATTCCTCTGTTATTCCTCCTAGAAATGTATTACTGAATCGGTCAGCTGGGTGTTACCATTCCACTTTTCAAGGGGCGTGCCCCTGCACACACTTGAGTGTCAGAACTGATTGGATAATGAGACTGTGCAGGAACACACCCCCAATGGATAACACCCATTTGACTTGTTAGTAATACATTTTTAGGAAGAAATTTTATCATTAAAACGGTAAGATAGAGAAGAGTAAAACATGGCAGATCAGATACGTAAAGGTTAAAGATGGTGCCAGTGGTGTACATTTGTTATGAATTTCGCACCTAGGATGGCCCCTTGCCTAAAGCAGCTCCCCCACTAACTGCAGGGCTCCCACAGTACAAACACTGGAGGTGCTGGGGTATGTTCACTCGGCGTGTTGGGTCCATGTGAACTTACGCTTTTGGATCCATCTGTCAGACCCCAACTCGCATCTAACAATGTGCAGTGTGACCTACATTGGTTGCAATGTAATAGACGCGTATAGACGAGTGATCGCCATTGCGTCTGTCGGATCTGTTCAAAGAACTGACTTGTCAATTCTTGGTCCGAAAGACGCAACAAGCGCCCTATAGTACCCTATAAGGTGCGATCCTGCTGCAGCCAAACACGCATCTGCATGTTGGTTGCGTTTAGGGTCCCGATCGCCAATGCAATTTTTGGATCCAAAACCGCTGTGTGAACGATACCCTTACACGGCATCCTCAGTTCCAGGACTCCACTTTGGGGAATAAAAGGGTCATATGGACAGGACTTGTTGTGAGCGGAAGGTGCCTCCGTCTGAGTTCTGCTTCATTTCTCCTTTTTTTCTTAGGCAATTGATGGCACCTACATCGACAAGAAGTGTCCCTTCACTGGTAACGTCAACATCCGTGGTCGCATCCTCTCAGGTAGGTTACTCGGCTCTTACACCTTGTACGACTGGCTTGGGTTTTTGTTGTGATCGAGTAGTTTTTACATGAAATCCAGCAACATTAGTGGTTGTGTCTTCTATATACTAATAAAAGGGCAATACACTACGTGGAAATCCCTAAAGAAGCATTTATGCTATCTATCATACATGAAAAAACTTTGAGACTCTCGGTTCACATATTTTGATCAAAAGATGTTTAAGCTGCCCACGGCTTTCAACGTGAATTGGCTCTATTGAGAGGTAAGGATAGTGTAGGACTGCCCGAGTTTGAGATCACGTTGAAAGTCGTGGGCAGCTTAAACATCTTTTGATCAAAATATGTGAACCGAGAGTCTCAAAAGTTTTTTCATGTATGATAGATAGCATAAATGCTTCTTTAGGGATTTCCACGTAGTGTATTGCCCTTTTTGCAGTAGTGTGCCGCTGGCGGCGGTCTGTGTGTGTACATGTATAATTACATGTGTACCGCAGCCCTGCCAGTGGCACCCAGGTTTGCATACGTTTTTTCAGAAATCTTTTTGTGTGCAGAAACATACGTTATACTTGGTGTACATTGATTTTAACCTATATGGAAAGGAAGGGGTGCTTCCATTTTGGGTTTCTGTCCCCACCCACTCTCACAGGCTGTCATAAGAAGGGCAGCTTTGCAGGTTGGGTGTTTTTTATTCTATATACTAAGGGGCCGTTTACACGGCAAGTGACAAATACCAGTCGATTATGCGACCGGTATTTGCACAGTTTTGCGGCCGTCCCCGCGGGGGGGGGGGGGGGAGATTGGGGGGGCTTTTCTCCGCGATGAGCCCTCCCCCTTCACATTGAGATGCACCTCTTCCGTCCGGAAACCGGAAATGCTTTGCAGGCGGACCGCGAGCGGCAAAACCGCAGGGTAGAAAACCCATGCAGTGGGGACTGCTGCACGGGTTTTCCCATAGAGCCCCATTCTGCTCATTTTCGGCCGGTTTTTCAGGCGGTCTGCAAACCCGTGCAGTGGGGACATGCCCTTATTTTGCCTGCATTGGCTGAAATCTTTATTTGCTGACTTTTTATTCATTTTTTTTCCCTCCCCTCTACATTCAGGAGTGGTCACCAAGATGAAGATGCAGCGAACAATTGTCATCCGTCGGGACTATTTGCACTACATCCGCAAGTACAACCGTTTCGAGAAACGTCACAAGAACATGTCTGTGCATCTGTCCCCCTGCTTCAGGTGAGAGAAGGGTGGCGGCAGTGTACAATACTGAGCCCTTATTCACATTGTTTGCCAAAGTCAGTGAGAAACACATACAAACATAAAGCCTTGTATATGTTTAACGGATACGTTTTTACATAATGTGTGGATATGTTAAATTGAGAGCAAAAACATGATGTCAATGGGGCCCAAATGTATGGATGTGTGTGTGTAAATTTAGGGACTGTGAGAAAGTGTAAGCGTGTGGATGTCAACTTCTCTGCCTGTCTGATGGGCTGTTATGGACACAAGATGGTATAGATGACTGGGCAGAACAGATTGAGGATTAAAGGGGTTTTGCCACGATCTAATGTTGACGTGGGATCCTCCAAAGTGGGTATTTAATCACTTTTCTAAACATATGTCATCAAAAAAGTGAAGCCTCTGAGATCTACAACCTTCCTTACATGTCCTTGTTTTCCTGACAGTTTACATTAGACACGACCAGGAGCTGATCTGGCCATGCTTGCATTGGTTGCACTTCTTATCTGATGGCAGGACACATGAAGGAGCTTTGAAGGGACTGGGGAGAAAGATATTGTATCTTTTGTATAGAGAATCCACTGGTTGTAATGTAATTATCTGAGAAAACATGCAGACGCTCCCTGCTCAGCCCTCCTCCCTATCCCCCCTGCAGCCTTGAGCTTTTCTTCTCTCCTGAGCAGATAAGAGGGAGAAACTTGTGTACAATACAGTTCTCCTCTGTGGATTATCAAAACAATGTTTGCTCAACTACAGAGACTGAATATCAGGAGCGTGCATGGGAGGTGGAGTGATGACATCACAGAGGAGGTACTTGGGTTTTTTTTTTTAAACACAAACACTACGCCCCTTTTTTCAAGGCTCAAGAGGGGAGGATCAGCCTGTTAGGTGAGGAAATCACTTCTTGGCAAAACCCCTTTAAGATCACACATGGAAGGGTGGAGTTGCTGGTAGCAACCAGTTGTTAAACCTATTCTGAGCCAAGTACAAAGCTAGAGAGAGTGTAAGTTCTGGTGTCCTGTTGAATTTACAAGCTACCATAGTAGCTGTCATCACTTTCATTAAAAGGGTTGTCTCACTACAGACATTGATGGCATATTTCTAGGAATGTCCAGTATATATCACTAGGATAGGCCATCATTGTCTGATCGGTCGGGGTTCCACCTTTAGGACCTGCATCTATCTCCTAAACGAGCCCCGAAATTGGTCTGTTGTGAGTGGAGAGGTGCTTGGGACTCTCCCATAGACATGAGTGGGTGTTCTGAGTAAAGCGGATCGGCAATGCTCAGCTGTAATCAAAGCTTCCATCCAAGTCTATGGGAGAGTCCCAACCTGCTATTTGGAACAGAGAGGTCTTGAGGCTCGTTTAGGAGATAGGTGTGGGGCCCACCTCTAAGACCTGCACCTATCAGACGATGATAGTATGCCCTAGTGACACATGTTGGATTTCATAGCGGTATGCCGTCCTTGTAGTGAGACAGCTCCTTTAGCCATGGACTATAGTCCAACTTGTAGGCTTTAGCTTTGCAAATAAGCAAAAATCACTGCACCAACCAGTGACAACACCAATTTCTATTGTCCATTTGCTGTGGGTAACACTGATAAGTGGTATCACCTTAGTTAATCTGTCCAATTGTTTATACCCTTCAAAATAATTGAATTTACTGTCCACAGTGACTTGAATGCAGCTTTCTCAGAACCTCTTGGCGGCAGATTAGATTAGTTGTCAGTGATCAGAGGAGGGGTGGGGGAGAACCGGAGGCTGTGTATCAGTGTACAGAAAGAGGAGAGAACTTGCATTAGACTTTGCGGAGGGGAAGAGATGAAACATGGGCTGTGGGGGGAGAAATCTATCCAGGAACGAAGCTAGGCTAATACGTGAGCGCTAGTGACCAGCATCCCAGACTTGCAGCTCACATCCAGCAGAATAGAGCTACCTGAGAAGGTAGGAGCGGTCTGCAAATAGTCTTCCTATCATGTAGCTCTGGTCCGATACATGAAGTGGGAGCGGTTACATTGAACCTGCGATCTGATCTGTGGGTAGCAAGTTCGAGTTAAAAAAAAAAAAAAAAAAAAAACAGATTAATATATAGTTCTGTGGGGAAAGATGCAGTAGCGCTTGTATTTTATTAATTTACTGCTTATTGTGGGTTGAGGAGTCCAGTGGGTGGCAGTCTTATCAGTGATTGACAGCTGTGTATGCACACTGATACCAGAAAGGCTGTCAATCACTGATAACTCCTCCTGCTGGACTCCTTAACCCTGAATAAGCAGGGATTTAAGTGGATAAAATACAGGTTCTTCTGACTCTTTCAGCACAGAATTCTATATCGAGCTGCTCGGCTCCTTTTGCTCTATAACATGCGTCTATGATCACTGTGACAGGTTATCTTTACAAGGTAAAGGTGCAGGTCTGTCACACCAGACACTTGTGTTGCCCAGACATAGGCTTTTTTTTTTTTTTTTGACCAAACTTGTGTAAAAAACTTGGGTTTGGGATATAACATGAGGTGTTTTTTTCCCCCTTTTTCCTAACCCTAATTCAGAGTTGGAATTCGCTGTGCATTTTTAAGGGTTAACTTGCCATTCTGCGGTGCTGCAGATCTGGCATAATATTCGCTTTAACCTAATGTTAATGTGAGTGTTGTCCGACTTGCAGGGTAAATTAAAGGGGTTGTCTCTCCACACTGTTTCACAGAGCCACAGCCCACTTTAGGCTCACGCTTCCTAGTCAGGCTCTGCTATATAGCTCTGCTATATAGCTCTGCTATTCCTGTTAGGCAATGTTCTCACTGCTTATTGCCGGCGTAATTGCGGGGACGGATTTCGCCTGCAATTACACCGGCTGCCGTGCAGGGGGGGGGGCGGCTACTCGCCAGCCCCATAGACATCCATTGTCCATGGCGCGTAATTGACATGTCACCCGAGTGGGGAGAGGAGACGGAATCCATAGTTATCTGTGAGAACTGTGGATTATCGTAATGACGGGGACTGATTTCAGCTGTATTGGAGCGCAATACGGCTGAAATCCGTCCCCAAATCAGCTGGTGAACGAGGCCTTAGTGACCTGAATGCTGGAGGTTTGTAATCTGTAGTGCAGAAGGCTACACAGCTCTAAGGGTATGTTAACACGGCGTTTTGGGTCCGTGTGAACAAATGCTTTTAGATGCGTGATTAGGTCCATCTAGATGTACCCAAACACGCATTTAACAATGAGCAGTGGGAATTTAGACTGCTCACAATGTAAAACACGGATCGGCGTTCGGGCGTGTGTACGTTGCGTCGGTTGGAGCCGTTCCACAAATTGACATGTCAATTCTTGGTCCGAAAGACGCAGCAGGAACCCTATAATAAACTATAGGGTGCGATCCTGCTGCATTCAACATGGATCCAAACACACAGCCGCGTGTTGGATCCGATCAACGCTGCGTTTTTGGATGCCATTTTCTGACCCGACACAGACCCAAAAACGCCGTGTGAACATCCTTTAAGGTTTAAAACTTGTCAGAAACTTAGGTAAACAAGCTTCTGTTCTAGAGTTAACTCAGCAGGGAGTGACTCGCCATGATCAGATTGATGGCAGCTTGGATCAATTAAATGAGAACAGGGAGAGCTGTTTGGTAAGAGAAACCTGTGTACATTAGCAGTAAAAATCTTATCTCCTGAACAAACCAAAGCCTCAGAATCGGCATATAAATCTGACTTTGCCTTAGACTTGGGGCTGGTGTGGTTGTAGGGTTTTTTTTTTTATTTGCCAAAATTTGATTCAGTTCTCATCGAAAGCGTAAGAGTCCATCTACTTGATTTACGATGTGGCAGGTTCAGAGCAGCGGATGACATAGACCCCCACCTCCAGCAACACAATCTATCTGCATGTAAGACTTGTGTCCTTGTTATTTCTGTCCTCGCAATAACCCTTTTCTCCTCGCCTTGCAGGGATGTAAATATCGGAGACATTGTCACCGTCGGAGAGTGCCGCCCCCTCAGCAAAACCGTACGATTCAACGTCCTGAAAGTAACAAAAGCCGCTGGAAGCAAGAAACAATTCCAGAAGTTTTAAATGTAAATCACATGTTCTTTCAGGTCAAATAAAACTTTATAAAAACATCAAATCACGTTTTTTTTCGATTTCTTCTTCAATCTATTAATTTGATATGAGATTTTTAGTTCTTTCAGAAAGCTACATGGGGTAATGTACCTCACTTGGGAGAGGCACCATGGCGGTGTGTGAGGATTTATTCGCCTTTTCACACACCACTGGGCATTTGCAGAAAACAAAGGCTTTTGGGAAAGAGCCAAGGAGTTTGCCAGCACCGGCTGTAGTAGTCCTCCGTTCACTTGGGACTGAGTCTTGCAATGTTCAAAGGATTGAAGCAAAGCCAGTGAAGTTCACCTACAGATGGCAGTTTTGGGGTGTTTGCCCCTCGTCACTGCCGGGTGGGTGAGAGGAGAGTGTGGCTTATAAGGGGTAGTGTATCACATTGGGGAGAGGCATCAAGAAAGCTACAAGCAAATGTGCAGGTTGAGATTTAGATCACTCTGCAATGGGCCGTTTTTGGAAGTGGACCTATGACACCTTCTGACCTGGCAGTAAAACTTCGTGGTCCCGTAGAAAGAACCATTCTGGAACAGCAGCTCTGATAACTGTTGTGCTGTTCCTATGTTCTTGCTGGAAAATCCAACAGTATTTCAACATCGACATACAGTGGTTTGTGCAAAAACACAGTTTTTGTATTTGCCACCAACCCAGTGCAATGACTGTATAGGAATCCGCCAGAAGATAGAACATGTTCTGTCTTCCAGCAGAGGGCTGACAGTTTAGAAATCGGACAGTAGAATATCCATGCTGTGTAGACTACAGGTCGGATTCTCTGTTGAGGTCTGTGGGGTACTGTTTATCGGCAAATTCTAAATAATAAATCCAACCAGAATCCAGTGCTGTGTAGATGAAGAACTTAGATTTCAAAGGATTGCATCCCTACACCTACTGACTGTCAGTGTTGATTCGATAATGTCACTGCACAAACACCCTGCTGACGGATTGAATGAATCTTGCTTTAAATCCTTAACTGCCCACAGTCTTTTTTGACGTGGGCTGGTGCAGGTCATTCGTCTGCAGCGACGTCTTTAAGCGTACTACACAGCCCTGTTTCCAGCGGAGCTCCTGCAAACACCGGGGTGCGGGGGAAACCTCTGCTCCCCAGTGCTTTAACACTTTGATTGCTGCAGTTCATCACCGCAGCGCAATCAAAAGGTTCCCCTGCTCTGTCGGGCAATCGGACACCTGGTGACCCGACTGAGCCCGGAGAACGGCTGCACAGTCAGCCCTGGGGACCTAGAGTGGTCCCAGGGATGTCTGTGTAACAAACCAGCCATCAGGGCAGACTGTGCTGGCCTGATCACTGCCTGTGTCAGACTGACACAGATTATAATGTATTAACTTTTTTTTTTTTACACTTAGTAATGTAACAGTTCTCCCTTCATGGGATTATAAAAAGTGTAAAAAAATTAATAAATGTGCATACATTACACACACAAACCCTATATATATTAGGTATCCATACAACTGTAACAACCTGTATAATTAATCTAACAAGTGTGAAATGTGAATGGTGTAAAAAGAAAAAATTCTTAACTGAAAAGGGACTACCATAACTGTTTCTGATATATGCTTGAAATACTGTATATGGCATGTTATATTAATATTCTGTTCCTTTTAAGTTTGTTTTCATTATATTCACAACTTGGAAAAAATCTCAATAAAAATCGATTGTTTAAAAAAAAAGAAAAAGAAAAAATTCTGCAATTATTTATAAGTGAACTTAAACTATTCCCCCATAAAGTACAACTCATCTCAACTAAAATGAGATCTCATCCAACTGCGTCATTGAAAAAATAAAAAAGTTACAACTGTTGCAACGCAAGGAGGCAAAAACTAAAAAAATGTTCTGGTCATTAACTACTTTTCAGGTGTTTAGCTTAAGGGGTTAAGGTTACCTGTGCAATGGTGCAAATTTTATTGTAGCTTTTTCTATATTGAGTTTAATGAGAGGTGACACAACCTTCTCTAAAGTCTGTGGTTAAAACTTTCCTGTGGAATTTGCTTTCTTCCATCGAAATCCATGTAGAAAAATCTGCGGAAGATCCACCCATGTGTGACTATACCATAAGGATATGTTCACACGGACATGTTTGGGCCGGTTTTACGCACTGAAAAACGGCCCATAATCAGCCTCAAGGAAGCTTCAAATCTTCATGGACTAATGTAAAATATCCGTTGTGGCTCACACGAAGCGGATTGACAAGCGGCATTATGAGCCGTCATTGGCACAATTACAGCTATAAAAATAAATTGCGTCGATTCTTGAGGCATTTTTCGCTCATAAAATCCTCATAGGAAACAGTGGGGAGAGGATTTTTCAAAATACGCTCCAATATACGCTTTGAAATATGCCTCTAATCAGGCAGTTTTTGAAGCCGATGTAGCTGATTTTGAAGCGTAAATTTACACTTAAAAAAATGCCATGTGAACATCCCCCTACCGTGTTTCCCCGATAGTAAGACACCCCCGATAGTAAGACGTAGCGGGGAGTTTAGGGACGTCCACTAATGTAAGACGTACCCCAAAAGTAAGACGTAGTAACTGTACTTTGTCTGCGCTCGGGCGCTGCGATGGCCCGGGCGCCGACAGGGACGCTTCAGCTATATGCGGCTCCTCAGGGAGCGCATATAACTGAAGGCCGAGTGAGCGCACAGTGTCCGGGCGCTGCGCTGGCCCGGGCACTGTCCGCGATTCCTTCACCTATATGCATATAGGTGAAGGGATACCACTGCGGGGCACAGAGCGAGCGCTCCGTGCTCCGCAGTGGCCTCTGGGCGACCGCAGACTCGCGGCTGTCCGGAGCTCCCGTCATTACGCTGCGTGCGCGGCCTGATGATGTCACCCGCCTGTGCCGAGAAGAAGATAGAGCAGAGCCGAGAGCGCGGGAGACGGAGCAGCGGGGATCCAGGTAAGTGATTGTTTTTTTATTTTGATATTCTTGCCTACAGCTGCCTATACCTGCCTACAGCCTGCCTATACCTGCCTACAGCCTGCCTATACCTGCCTACAGCCTGCCTATACCTGCCTACAGCCTGCCTATACCTGCCTACAGCCTGCCTATACCTGCCTACAGCTGCCTACAGCCGGCCCTATACCTGCCTACAGCCGGCCCTATACCTGCCTACAGCCGGCCCTATACCTGCCTAAAGCCGCCCCTATACCTGCCTACAGCCGGCCCTATACCTGCCTACAGCCGGCCTATACCTGCCTACAGCCGGCCCTATACCTGCCTACAGCCTGCCTATACCTGCCTACAGCCGGCCCTATATCTGCCTACAGCCGGCCCTATACCTGCCTACAGCCGGCCCTATACCTGCCTACAGCCGGCCCTATACCCGCCTACAGCCGCCTATACCTGCCTACATCCGCCTATACCTGCCTACAGCTGCCTACAGCCGGCCCTATACCTGCCTACAGCCGCCTATACCTGCCTACAGCTGCCTACAGCCGGCCCTATACCTGCCCTATACCTGCCTACAGCCGGCCCTATACCTGCGTATGGGGCCATATACCTGCCAATATAAGACATACCCCGAGAGTAAGACATAGTGGGACTTTTGGGGGTAAAAAGAATGTAAGACGCTGTCTTACTTTCAGGGAAACACGGTAAATTGGTGTGGTCGCACCTCTGCGAGAAGAACCAAGCCGAAAACATCAAGACATTTGTTCCAAAGTGGGATAAGCAGTCTAAAGATCACCTGGGGTTAGTGTAAGGTGTGGAGGCGTAGTATTGCCATCAAGATGATGATAGGAGAGGTACTGGCAACATAAAGGAGTCGCCTCGGGTCCATGAGCTTTGCTAGTTATAGATTGGAACAACTTTCCTCCCAACTAGGCCTAATTCATCAAACCGGGGTAACAGACTTTTGCTGTTGCTCATAGCAACCAATCACTGCTCAGCTTTCATTTCTCCAAAGCAGCATCAGAAGTTAAAGCTGTGCTCTGATTGGTTGTTATAAGCAGCACAGAGATCAAAGCTGCCTTGTGATTGGTTGCTGTGAGCAGTAAATAAAAGCTGAGCTCTGATTGGTTGCTATAAGCAGCACAGAGATAAAAGCTGCCTTGTGATTGGTTGCCGTGGGCAGCAATAAAACCTCTGGCTTCTATGGGCAGCAAGTACTGGTTTACTATTCAGTTTGATAAATGAGGCCTAGTGTTCTAGAGAGCGGCCAGTTACCAAAGTGACTATTAAACGCTGTTCCTCTAAAATAGGATTGCACACACAGGCTTCCTTCTTTTGTGGCAGAGGTGCCACTATCTCAGACACTTTCGGAAATGCAGTGGGTGGTTCTACAGCTTTAGGTTCCCACTTCCTGTTCAGGCTGTGGGCGGTTCTACAGCTTCAGGTTCCCACTTCCTGTTCAGGCTGTGGGTGGTTCTACAGCTTTAGGCTCCCACTTCCTGTTCAGGCTGTGGGTGGTTCTACAGCTTCAGGCTCCCACTTCCTGTTCAGGCTGTGGGGGGTTATACAGCTTCATTCTCCCACTTCCTGTCCAGGCTGTGGGCGGTTCTACAGCTTCCTGCTCCCACTTCCTGTTCAGGCTGTGGGTGGTTCTACAGCTTCACGCTCCCACTTCTTATTCAGACTGTGGGCGGTTCTAAAGCAGCAACTGACATTCTAGCTCTGCTGTTCCTAGCTGAGCCTGTTTGAGGTACGTTTTTGATGGAGAAGTCTAAACAGCAGGGCAGAAGGCCACAGAGCTATAAAAGGTTAACATTTGTCAGTAACAAAGATAAACCATCTATTCTGCTGATAAGACACAGCAGGGAGTGACGGCACCATCCTGGCCACTGCTAGAGCAGAAAGAGGTGTTCAGCAACCTAGGAAAGCTTCTGTACACCAGCAGGAGATCAGAACTGCTCTAAGGGCGCATCCCCACGGAATAGGACAAATACCGGTCGGTATTTGTCCTGTTTTGCCCCCGTCCCCACGGCCGCGGGGGGAGCGGCTTTTCTCCACGATGAGCGGAGAAGAGCCCTCCCCCCTCCCATTGAGAAGCACAGATTCCGGACGGAAGGTGGTGCTTGCTCAATGTTTTGCCGCCGGGCGCAAAACCCGTGCAGTGTGGACTGCTGCATGGGTTTTCCATAGAGCACAATTGTGCTCATTTTCGGCCGGTTTTTCAGGCGGTCTGAAAAACCGCAAACCGGCCGAAAACCCTTGCCGTGGGGACATGCCCTAACTCTCCTAGGAAGCAAAATCAGAACAGCAATGTATTTGGTAATAGTCTTTATTCACCTCTCTCTACATGTTTAAAGCTGATAAATGTGGGAAGAGTGCCCCTTTAATGTCGCAGCCACTTTAGTTTTTCATTATTATTGACATGGCTGTATAAGGTTTTTTTTTCTTTTTTTTTTGCAGTATGAGTTGTATTTTTTTAATAATACAATGGTGTAAATGACACATGGGGGCAGCATTATTTACACTGCCTAATACTCAGTGTAAACTTAGACTAGACAGTCCAGACTATGTCTACACAGCAATGTTAACATGCTGGACTGAGGTTTTGGGGGCAGATTTGGCTAAAATTCACTTTCGGTTTTTGAATTTGCTGTCGGCCCCGTATGTTCAGTGTGTAGGAATTCTACAGCAATCCGGCGGACGATACAGCGGGTTTTAAAATCCGTCAGAGTTCCTTAGGAGATGGGATGACCAAAAAAACCTGTTTTTTTTTTTCGTGTATTGTCTACCATTCAGGATAAACTACAGACACTTGTGCCAATTATGTTATTTTTATGGCAAATAGCAAAAGAGCTTGTAATTTTTTTTGAATACCTTTTCAAATTTCTATTTTTTTAAACAAAAAAAATTCCAATTTTTTTTTTTTTTTAAGTGATTTTTAGCCCCACGGGAGACTTTGATTATACAATATTTTTTATTCTACTGCAATTCACGTTATGTTGAGAGGGGTTTTAACACTTTTTTTAATTTCACTTTTTTACAGTACTTTTAGTCTCCAGGAAACTTGAATATATGATTGCTTGGCCGCATGTACTTACAGACTGCGGTATGTAGTCAATGCGGTGATCTCCTGATATGGAAGGGGATAATCATGGCAGACCTGAGAGACATAGGAACAGCACCCCCATGAACTCTTAACCACGTTCGGGCAGAAGAGGAGGGTGCTGCTCTATTTTGTAGTGGCTTATAAGGTTACATTTACAAGGGGGAAAATTCTCTCCTTGGGGAGAGCCACCGATAAATTGGTCGGTGTGAGGATTTACTTGCCTTTCAGACCTCACTGACTGTTTTGCATAAAGCAAAGGCCTTTGCTTTATGCAAAATAGTCAGTGAGGTCTGAAAGGCAAGTAAATCCTCACACCGACCAATTTATTGGTGGCTCTCCCCAAAGAGAGATTTTTTCCCCCTTCTAAGCCACTCTTGCCTCTCACCCAGCCAACCAGTGAGTTCCACTCTGCACTGATGAGGGGCAAATACCCGAAACAGCTGTCTGTAGATTAACTTAATTGGTTTGGCTCAAATCCCTTTCACATTGCAAGGTTCCTGTGAGTTACATGTGAATAGAGGATAACTACATCCAACAGAGTGCGCTGTGTGGAGCTCCTCAGCTCTTTTCCCATAAGGCTACATCTACGTCATAGTGTCAGTAAGGGTGTATGGACCGGGATCATTTGCCGAGTCCGCCCCATATGCAGTGGATCTGGATCTTGTGTGAATGGAGGCTTTATTCACTATTTTTCCTAGTGGAGGTTGCGCCTGATCTCAGCAGCACGATCGGACGCCTCCGCTCCCCCGCCTGCCTCCGCCGGACGATCACATTGACTGGTTTCATCTTCATATAGATTTATATTTGTAAGATTCTCTATAATTGATTCAACCTCATGGAAAGCGGATGGAATGTGATGGATTGGAATATGGCTCGGAGAGGTAGAGAGCGAGCTGGGACATGATCATAGAAAGATGGATCTGAGACAGGACCCGGCCTGCGGGTACGAGCGCACCGAGCAGGGGCCGCGCTAAGAATGCCCTAAAACACTGATCTGATTGATACCACTCAGGAGCAGAACTACTAGTCCCAGCATGACTAGTGATTGTGTCTAAATACTGACTGAAGAGCACTGCTGCTATAGACTGAAGTTGAAGGGATGCTCTTAGCACAGCCCCTTAGGGTGCTTTCACACGGTGCATTTTTGGTGCATTTTATATGCGTTTTTTCAATGCTTTTTTTGTGCAGAAAGGCACAGCAATTAATGCTGTACATTGCTGCACAAAAATGGCAGTAATTACCGCGTTTTTACCGCGAATTTACCACAATTTTTGCCACAACTTTTGTACAGCAATGTACAGCATTAATTGCTGTGCCTTCCAGCACAAAAAAACGCATTGAAAAAATTCATAAAAAACGCATCAGGTGATAGCACCCTTACAATAGGGGTCACCTGCCCATTATTTGCCAGCCATTAGGGTGCGGATTTCGGGAGGGTTCACACAGTGTATAAATGTTTCTGAAAAACATGCATATATTACAAGAGGAAAAAACGTGTGCGGTAATTCATACTTTTTTATGCGCTTTCCTGCATGTTTTTATGCACTTTTATCCAAATACTTTTTTCCATGTTTTTTCATGCGCTTTTATGCACTTTTTAATGCACATTTTCATTCACTTTTTCCTCCTGTTTTTTATGCACTTTTATGCACTGGAGGAAGGAAGATGGATATGGCCCAGCAAAGGATCCTGGGGCTTGTAGTTATATAGGGCAAAGGGAAACACTGCTGCTCAGCGGCAGAGAAGGGAGGTGACATACAACACAGGAAAGCACAAATTACACAGACAAAATCACAGGGAGAGGAATGAAGACTCAGGCAAGACATTCCCCCACTTAGCTTTTGCCTAATGTCTCCGTCATCTTAATGTATCTCCACAACTTCTAATTACATTTAAAAGCTTCCAGTTTTAATTGCATTATGGAGTTGCTGGCATCTCTCTCATTTTTTGCTTACATGGACTGGCATCACAGAGTGCAGCCGTGCAGCACGTATCAAGGAGTGGTGAGCTGGCTTTTTTCTATTCAAGACATTCCCCCACCCCCGATTTGGCAGACAACCCCGTTAAAAGGATTCTCTACTTTTTTTTAGATTCATAGTTGTTTGCGGATTCATTTCTTAGTATAGCTTTCTATTAGATATTATTATAGTTTTCTTTCTCCTATTATTCATTTCATATAGTGTTGTTGTATTTCACAGCAGTGTTCAAAAATTTTCATCCTTCACATTAGTCCTTGTCCCCATTGGGGAAACTGAAGGAATCCAGAGACATTCCACACAAACACAGGGGGAACATACAAAAATGTGGTACAGAGCTCCTAATGCCCTGCGTAGACCTAGAGTTAATTGATGATTGCTACCTGCTGGGGCTGCCATAAGTAATTTCAGGGCCCCAAACAGCTGAAGAAACGGGGTCCCTGCCCTTTACCAATTTCTGTTGTGCATCATATCAGTGGGTCCCTACCACCATTAAAGGAAGCTTAATGCATACCGGTTTATTAGTAACTTCCATCTATCACTGTATACAGTGAGCTCCCCCTATTGGTGGCAGCAGGAAGCAAAAACATAAAAATTTTAAGTTGTTTGTGCTGAACTTGAAGCTCTGAATCAATATAATGTACTAAAGTGGTGTCCCCATCCAAATATACAGTGGGGAAAAAAGTATTTAGTCAGCCACCAATAGTGCAAGTTCTCCCGCTTATAAAGATGAGAGAGGCCTGTAATTGGCATCATAGGTCGCCCTCAACTATGAGAGATAAAATGCTTGCCTATTGCAGATTCAGTCTTCCCAGCCCGGTGCAGGGCGACAATTTTGTTTCTCCGGCAGCTCTTTGGTCTTCACCATAGTGGAGTTTGGAGTGTGACTGAGGCTGTGGACAGGTGTCTTTTATACTGATAACAAGTTCAAACAGGAGCCAATACTACAGGTAATGAGTGGAGGACAGAGGAGCCTCTTACAGAAGAAGTTACAAGTCTGTGAGAGCCAGAAATCTTGCTTGTTTGTAGGGGACCAAATACTTATTTTCCATCATAATTTTCAAATAAATTCTTTCCAGATCAGACAATGGGATTTTCTGGATTTGTTTTCTCATTTTGTCTCTCATAGTTGAGGGCGACCTATGATGTCAGTTACAGGCCGATCTCATCTATGTAAGTGGGAGAACTTGCACAATTAGTGGCCGACTAAATACTTTTTTTCCCCGCGGTATCTGCTCCCCCCACCAACCTACATACATAAAGGAAGGTATATAGGCCCCCCAGTAGGTACATATATAGGTCCTGTACTGGATATGAAGGTATATAGGCTCCCCAGTAGGTACATATATATAGGTCCTGTACTGGATATGAAGGTATATAGGCCCCCCCAGTAGGTAGGTATACAGGTCCCCCAGTGGATTTGAAGGTATATAGGCCCCCTCAGTAGGTTGGTATACAGGTCCCCCAGTGGATTTCAAGGTATATAGGCCCCCTCAGTAGGTCGGTATACAGGTCCCCAAGTGGAGTTGAAGGTATATAGTCCCCCTCAGTAGGTAGGCATACAGATCCCCCCGTGGATTTGAAGGTATATAGGCCCCTCAGTAGGTAGGTATACAGGTCCCCCAGTGGATTTGAAGGTATATAGGCCCCTCAGTAGGTAGGTATATACTAGGAAAGCGTCCATATTCTTAATAGATCCCCCCCCCCTTCTACAAATGAAGTTATTTTAAAAAAAATCAATACCTTTCCCTGTTCCCCCAATGTATCCCTTGCTCTCCCAGCCGGTGTCTGGTGCGTGTGTCGTCATCACACTGTCTGCACCGGGTGCTACTCCTGGCATCTGGTCGGCTGCAATGTGCCCAGAAGAGGCAGCGGCACAGGTGGCTTGATGACATATCACAGTGAGGACGCACATACAGTTGGGAAGATCTGCCGAGCTCGGGGCGCACCGGGGACATTGCCAGACCGGCCCCGAGTACAGTCACATTCTTAAACAACGATCATTAGTCTGCAGAAATACTTTTGTCGTGGTCTTTTTTGCTGTATGAACGTATCCTTATATACAGAACATTCATTCTAGCCGCGGCTGACGGCAGGGTGCCCCATCAGAGCGCACGTTCGGCTCTGCTGCATTTCTGTGTTATTTCAATAGGGGGGTTTGGGTAAACGAGATATTGTGCAAAACACGACCACCCGTATGGGTGGGGGGGGCAGAGACTTTACTGTAGAACAAGAGCTGTAGATAATCAACCTGTCAATGAGACAGTAATATAAACCTATAAAAGCTGACAGATTGATGGCGCTCATGTGGCCGAGGCCGTAGAGGACGCGCTCCATCGAGGAGTCGCGCACAATCTGCAAACATCAAACCCAAGCAACAAAACAAGTGCATAAACAAGGAGGCGAACGAGAAGGGAACACATGTGGCGATCCAACACCACGGGCCCCACATACACAGCAGAGCCGGGGGCCTCACCGTGTAGATGGGAAATACACAGCGCCCCCCCCAGGACAATGACTTCCAAATGTTTCATTACCTGTTCTGACCCTGTAACCCAAAATAAATCACACACCCACCTGACCTCCTCGCAATTACATTACGGTGCAGAGTAGTATTTCTCTGTACATCGAACATTATAAGATAAACGTCCCGTTACATCGTCCTTCAGTGGCCAAAACATAACCCAGGAATATTGGAGGATTGCGTGAAGGAAGTTTCACGCACTTTTTTGGAATTTTTTTTGGCTAGAATTTTTATGTAGGTGAAAAGGGAGTTAAAAAAAAAAACACTTTTTAAAAATTATTTATTTGTTGGTTACAGCGGACGCCTATGTTTCCATTATCATTAATAAAGACGCTTCCATTACTAACACAGGAGCAATAGGGGAAAATTGACAACACCAAGCCAGAAAAAAATTATTTAAATAAACACTTCCCGACAGCAACTCTCTTTAATTATTTTATTAAAGAATAGATCCAAGGCTGATCCGACATAGTCCACCGAATCCAACGTAGTCCACCAAATTCAACATAGTCCACTGAATCCAACGTAGTCCACCAAATCCGACGTAGTCCACCAAATCCGACGTAGTCCACCAAATCCGACATAGTCCACCAAGTCCGACGTAGTCCACCAAATCCAACGTAGTCCACTGAGTCTGACATAGTCCACCGAATTCGACGTAGTCCACCGAATCCGACGTAGTCCACCGAGTCTGACATAGTCCACCGAATCTGACATAGTCCACCGAATCTGACAAAGTCCACCAAATACAATGTAGTTCAAAACGGGAACCTAAAAATACACAAAAACATTACATACATGCACATAAATTGTTTAGGCTATCTAGCATCCAGGAGAGCTGGGTGACACCCATCACCCTCAGGTGGCAGCCAGCTTTTCTAAGATAGGAAAACTACTGTATATTAACATTCCTTTTTGCCAACCTATACCTCCTCACCCCCACTATAAACTCCCTCAACCAATAGCCCCCCACCCGCCCGGACAGCCAAACACTCACTTCCAAATAAGCCCTCCACCCATCTTCCCCCCTCTATGGCTCCCTCCCCACTCAAACCCCTCTCCTATACTCTATCTAACCCCCTCTCCCAACTACCACTCCAATCTTAACCTCCCTAAACATACACACTCTCTAACCCCCTTCCCTCCCGGGAAATGTACTTACCAGTCTGGTAGAGCATCAGGCGGTCTGCACACTTCAGTACAGACAGTGCTCTGCTGAGTAGAGAGGGTGGGCCGCCACCACAAAAAATCACCCTCTCCCCTCAGAATGTTGGCGGCTGGGAAGAGCTGAAAAACAAATTTCCCCCCTCCTCTTCCCTCACCCACAATGCCCCCACAGTCAGTACCTTCAAAGCAGTGTCTTATGATGATGCCTTGGTGCGACTTCTGTTTCAGAGTTCTGTTACAGGAGATTCACCAACTCTCTCGGGAGTGCGGGAGATCTCCCCTATTTGTGGCAGTTTCCCACAAAATCCAGGAGAATTGGCAAGAATTATTCATATCTACACAGTCCAGTCACATTATTAAGACCAGCAGCTAATATCCAGAGTCACCACTGTGTTCTGCATGGACAGCAGCCAGACAGGCGTGGAGTGACTCCATAAGGTCCTGGTAGGTTGTCACAGGTATCTGGAGCCGACTGCACCCACAGCTGCTGGAGGGGCCATAGAGCCAACACCACCATCCAGGGGCCCCACATGCTGACTGCACCCACAGCTGCTGGAGGGGCCATAGAGCCAACACCACCATCCAGGGGCCCCACGTGCTGACTGCATCCACAGGGGGGGGCCATAGAGCCAACACCACCATCCAGGGCCCCACATGCTGACTGCACCCACAGCTGCTGGAGGGGCCATAGAGCCAACACCACCATCCAGGGGCCCCACATGCTGACTGCACACACAGCTGCTGGAGGGGCCATAGATCCAACACCACCATCCATGGGCCCCACATGCTGACTGCACCCACAGCTGCTGGAGGGGCCATAGAGCCAACACCCCCATCCAGGGGCCCCACATGGTGACTGCTCCAACAGCTGCTGGAGGGGACCTAGAGCCAACACCACCATCCAGGGGCCCCACATGGTGACTGCAACCCACAGCTGCTGGAGGGGACTTAGAGCCAACCCACACCAGGGCCCCACATGCTGACTGCACCCACAGCTGCTGGAGGGTCCATAGAGCCAACACCACCATCCAGGGGCCCCACATGCTGACTGCACCCACAGCTGCTGGAGGGTCCATAGAACCAACACCACCATCCAGGGGCCCCACATGCTGACTGCACCCACAGCTGCTGGAGGGGCCATAGAGCCAACACCACCATCCAGGGCCCCACATGCTGACTGCACCCACAGCTGCTGGAGGGGCCATAGAGCCAACACCACCATCCAGAGGCCCCACATGCTGACTGCACCCACAGCTGCTGGAGGGTCCATAGAGCCAACAACAACATCCAGGGGCCCCACATGCTGACTGCACCCACAGCTGCTGGAGGAGCCATAGAGCCAACAACACCATCCAGGGGCCCCACATGCTGACTGCACCCACAGCTGCTGGAGGGGCCATAGAGCCAACACACACCAACCAGGGGCTCCACATGCTGACTGCCACCCACACTGCTGGAGGAGCCATAGGACCAACACCACCATCCAGGGGCCCCACATGCTCAGTTTGAGGTTTGGGGAATTAGGGGTCAGGATAGTACAGGGAAGTCTTGGTCCTGCTCTTCCAACCAATGTCAGACATTTCTAACCGTGTGACATGTTGCATTGTCTTGATGGAAGATTTCATTTGCCACAAGAAAAAGAATCAGCAAGTATGGGTGTATGGGATCTGCAAGGATGGAGTCATACCAAAATCAGGTGAGAGCGCCTTCCATATGGATCGAGAATGCCCCAGAAACATCCCCCAGAATATAACGCTGCCACCACCAGCAATGTGTTCTTCCAGCAATGGTTGCAGTGTGTCTGTTCTCTGATGGTTCTCACCTGACAGGCCAACGTTCATTCATTTCATGAAGCAGAAAACGTGACTCACCTGAGAAGACAACTCTGTACAAATCAGCGGAGTCCAATTCTAATACTGCCGTGCCAGAACTGTGCGGCGTCAGACATACTGGGGCCCAAAAACCAATAATCCAACATGGAACCTATGTGCAGACAGCTTATCGTACACCTTATATATCCCCCAAGCCAGCGCACTACGCAAGACTTCCTTCTTGAGCTATGCGCTCCGAGTAAAAAGTGGGGGAGTATTCATAAAAAATTTTAACTAAAAGTGTGTGTGTGTGTTTTTAAATATATATATTATATAATTATTTTTTAAAATTTTATATATATAATTATATATAAAATAAAATAAATATAGATAAAGGGAAATATTTTTTATTTTATCCATACAAACGGAGATTTAGGGAAAATAGTGAGGGGCCCAATATTTTCCCGGGAAGCGAAAAAAAGGGAAAAAATTTTAAATTGCACGTTATCAACCCAGCAATAAAATCGGCGCCTGAGGATGCCCCATTTAAAGGGTTTTTCGTTTCTGTGGTATATTTGGGCCGATTTTGTCGCGGGACATTTTTTTTAAAATCTTCTTCCTCATCCTGCTCCCGGTAATTACAGAAATTTTCCGTTCTTATCGTGCTAAATTTATGTGGGGGTTATAGTTTTTAATGCAGTACGGGATTTCCCTTTACCCCATTTTTGGCCTCACTATTTTAACGGTATAGTAAACCAGTGCAGTATAGTTTTTACCTGCGTACGGGCTTCTTACCCACATAAAGGCCCCGGGTGGGGGGAAAAGGGCAGTGCGGCATAAAAATCCCTTTTGCAGTATTTAGCTTCCTATCAAAATTGTGCCCCTTTTTTGGCAGTTTAGTGTACAGTCGGGCCCAAAAGTTTTGAGAATGACAAAAATTTTTATTTTTTTTCCCTATATCTTTTGGGCCCCTCTGGTTTTTTCTGTGTGTTTGTCAATGTTTTTATCACTTTACAAAAATTTACAAGTGCTTTTTTGGGGGAAAAAACTGGTACGGGGGGAATCCCGGGAAACCACCGCAACGGGTTGGTTTAATTTTAAGCCACCCGGGGAAAAGGGAAATCTAAGGTACCCCCCGGGTTTTCCCCAGAAGGCCCGCCGCAAAGCGGGAATGGACTTGTTTGGGGCGTGGGGCCTACCAGGTCGTTTACCCCCGACGTGACTTTTTTTGCGGTGGGGCCCGGGGGTCGTGCGGGGTTACAGGTTTCGTGTTTCCAAAGGCGTGGGTTAAGGGTTTCAGGCAGAAGGTCGGCAGGCTGCAGAGGTTCGGGTCAAGACGGACAGGGGTCGGGGCAGGCGAAAACAGGCAAGGTCGGGCCCCCCCCCCCCCCCCCCCCCCCCCCCCCCCCCCCCCCCCCCCCGTTAGGGGAAAGGGACTGGTACACGGTTTAAGCAATAGGGAAACAAAAGGGGGCCCAACCCCAAAACCCTCTCAAAAAGGGAACACCAACAATCTGGCAAAAAGGTGCCGGGGGGATACTTAAATAAAAGGACCAGCCCCGGGCCCAAAAGCCAATTTTACCGGGACACGGGCCCCTTTTAAAATTTAAAGGGGGCCCTTCGCGCCCCTCCGCGCTAGGGGGCGCGAAAATTGGCACAAAGGGCCCGGGGAAACAGACAGGAGCCCCGTTAAAGGGGAGCGGGGCCAGGAAAGGGCGAGCCGGGTTGGGTGACGGGGGTTTGGCCGCGGGTGACCGCAATGCCCGCGCCGCGGGCCCTGGCGGGCAGGGAAAACGGGGCAGGGGGCAGCGGTCCCCCCCGGTCCCCCAAGGGACAGTCCCCCCCCCCCCCCCCTTTAGGTCCCCCCCCAATTTTTTTTTGAACCTAGTCAGGAGATCTTGGAGAAAGATTTGCCTTCCCCCCAGGGAAACGCTCCTCGGGCCCAAACCCCCTTCCGTCGTTTAAAAGAACCGCTTCCCCCTCACTGTTTTTCTGTGCCACCCACCCCCTTTGACCTAAAAGATGTCACCCGATTGGGTCCACGGGAGAAGGCAAAGGACAGTTTTCGGGGGGAAAAAGCGATTTCAGCCCACAGGTTTTGAAGAGCGAGCCCATGGGGGCGTTCGGGAACGAAAGGTGGGGGTGGCAAGCGGGTTTTTGTGGGGGACCGGGTTAAGCGAGGGAAAGTCCCCCAAAAAAAGGCCCCCAAAAAATTTTAGGCCCAACTTGTAGCGGGTCCCTTTTGGAAACGGATGTTTTTGGGCCGGGAAACCCAAACCCAAATCACCAGGCTTAAATACAGGGGGGGTCTCCGGAACCTATGGGGTTGAAAAATTTGGGGAAACGGTTTTGGAAAACCCTGAAGCGGGGCCCTGACGAGGGGACCTAGCCAAAGTACTGATGCCCTCGTACTTGGGCACCCCACGGGGGAACGTGCCCAGGGAAAACGGCTGGGGGAGGGGGTTTGGGCGGGAGGAAACCCAAAATTTCAATAAAAAAGGGGGCGGTTTTAAGAAAACTCCAGTCGGGGGGAATTGTAAGAAAAATTCCCCCCAGGGGGAAGGTCGACCATTTTAATCCGACGGGCGGGACAAAAAATTCGAAAGAAAAATGCCTAAAATTTGGTTGCCCCTTTCCCCAAACCTGCCCTTTTGGTCTGAGGGTTTTAACAAGCGAAAAGTCCAGTTTGGCCCCGAAAACTGATTTACACAGACCCCGCCAGAACTTGGGAACAAAAACTGGACTCCCCTATCAAGGTGATGTGCGAGGGGGGCCCAGGTAACCAAAAAGATATGGGGGAAAGAAGACTGGGCAAATGGGGTGACGGGGGTAACCCGGGAAAGGGGGACAAAAATGGGGAAATTTTGGAAAACCTGCCCAACCCAAATTTACCCAAAGGGGACCGTTTTTCCCGGTTTGGGGCCCGCAGGTCGTGAAAAAGGGTCCATAGCAAAAAGAGTCCAGGGGTTTTCTCGGGACAGGGGGAGGGCAGAAGTAGACCCGGGGGTTTCGGGGGCGAGGGACCTTTTTAAAGAGCCCCAAGAGGCACGGGGGCAAGGAACCAAATTTCCCCGAACGTCTTGCATGAGAGTGGCCACCATAATTTTCTGGGAGAATTTTCGGACTTGTGAATCCCCGGAGGCCCGCAGTTTGGGACGAATTTTCCCCCTTTTAAAGGGTTTTGAAACCGCAAAAACAGGGGGACGTAGGTCTTTCCCCCCAGGGGGACCCGTAGAAAAGGTTTTACAGGGGCACACCAGAAGCCGTTCCGGAGGAAAAAAGGCTGTAGGGGCGCTCCAAGGCCTTTTTGGGAAACAGAGGGGTTCCCGGAGAGGGGCGCTGCCCTGACTTTTTTTCAGCCGGGCGGGAAATGTAGGAAGAAAATTTAAAAAAAGCGAAGAAAAAAACGACCACCTTCTGTTTTCGGATTCAAACGCCCGGGGGATTGAGATAGAAAGGTTTTTTTGATCCGGGGTAAATTTTTTGGGGTTTAGAGCCCCCTTCCCCCGGGGACCCATTTTTCTAGGGCCAATTTTAAAAGAAAAGGGGTTTTCCCCGGGCCCCAAGGGTGTAATTGCGCTCAGGTGGGGGGGGGTCTTGGAGAAGAACCCACAAGTTCGCAAATTTTTCCCCAGGAGGTCCCTTTTAAAAGAAAGGCGGCCGGCCCCCAAAATGGGAAAGGGATCGATTCCCAAAACAAACCGGGCGCTTAGGGTCCGGACGAGAGGGGAAAGGAGCGGAAGCGAATGCGGGGTTTCAGACGTTTGAAACCCTCTTGAGCCTGGGGGGGGCCAGGATTTGGGGTCGGGACCCCTTTTTGGTGAGGGCAAAACCAAAGGGGGCCACCATGATTTAGAACTGAGGAAAAAAATTGGCCTATAATAGTTGGCAAAGCCTACAAAAAATTTTAATGGCCAAAGGGCCCCCTGGACGAGGCCAATTTCCGGACTGGCCCCAGAGCTTGGAGGGGGGCCCATCTTTTAGCCCTTTCGGCACGAGGGACCAAAAAAGGGCGTGAGGTGCGTTTTAAACAGACACTTCTCCCGCTTTTCATAAAGTTGGTTTACTCCCGGAAAACCCCCCCCCAGCAAACCCGGCCCGGACGTGGTGACGGTTGGGGCTTCCCGGCTGGAAATAGAAAGGAATGTCATCCAGATTTGACAAAAACCACAAACGTATTTAAAAGTCCCGGAAGATCTTAATTTACAAAAATTTTGGAATACGCCCCGGGGCGTTACAGAAAAACAAAAAGGAAAGACCCAAGGAAAATTCGAAAAGGCCACACGGTGGGGTTAAAAAAGGGTGTTTTCCATCGAAACCCCCCCCGTATCGAATCAGATTTTAGGCTCCCCAGAGATCCAATTTAAAAAAGATTTTTTTCGCCAGAAGGCGGTTTAAAAAACTCGGGGGTTTAAAGGCAGGGGGGACCATTCTTGATGTTATTTTTTTTCAGGCCCCGGTAATCGATACAGGGGCCCAAGGGTTTCCCCTCCTTCTTCTCGCGAAGAAGAAAACCGGGTCCCGCGGTGATGGGAAAAACTTACGTATGGAAGGGGCCCTTTCGTAGGTTTCTTGGATATAGGGCGGTAAAAGCCCTTTTTTCTCCGGGACGGGAAACGGGTAAAACTCTGCCCCGGGGAGGGGTAGAACCCCCTTGCAGATCAATAGGGGAACGAAAAGGGCCCGGGGCGGAGGCAAAGATTTTTGGGCCTGTTTTTCGGGGAAAACATCAGCATAGTTTCCCGGGGAAGGAGCAGGCAGACCCCCGCCAAGACTTCGTAGGTTTTGGAACGGCAATCTGGGAAGGGGGCGGGCGGGCCCGCCCGAAGGGATTTGGTGAGTGACAGGCCGGACCCCAAAAAGAATCTCGCCTTGTTCCAAAATTTAGGGTCGGACATGCTCTTGCACCAGGGGAGGCCCAGGAGGGTCTCAGAAGAGGACCGGGGGAGTACAAAGAACTTCAAAAGAATTCCGGGTGTAACGGGCCCCCAAACTGCAAAAATGAGGGCGCAGTGCCCGAACCGGGGAAAGGATCCTTGAGGCATTCGCCCCTTACGGAAAGGGCCAGAAAAAAAGGGGTTTCTGCAAGGGGGGGGCCCCTGGAAGGGTATGAGACACCAATGGGAAAGGCTAAAGAAATTACCGGCGGGCCCCGAGACCAGGGAAGGCGGTGGTCTGGAAATGTTTTCGTTTCCGGGCGATGTTTTCCGCAAAGAAACCCGAAAGGGTCAGGGCGGGAGAGGGCGCACTACCCCCCTAGGGTTTCCTTCCTAAAGAGCCCTAGGGGGCGGGAAGTTTTCCCCCGGGGGCACCGTACAGTCTCCAAATGAAGGGGCCCCGGAACCCCCACGTAAAAACAAAAACGCCCCGGGGACCTTTGGGTGCGAGCTTTCCTCTTTGGGGCAGATGTTTCCCCTTTTCCCCCTGCATGGGTTTGCCCAAGAAACCTTTTTTTGGGGGAAGTTGGGGGGCCCTTGGGAAAACAGGAGCTAAGGGGAGGTAGCCCCGTGGTTTTGGGGGGACTCCCCGGTTTTGGAAAGGGGGGCTCCTGTTGTCTTTCGGGGAAAAAAGGATATCGATGGGGTTTGGGCCCAACCCAATCATTTTTTTCCAGTTAGGGGGCAGGTTTGCGACCCGCCCAGCCCCGTCCTTTAAAACGTCCCGAAAGGGCCTTGCCCCAAAAATAGCCAGGCCTCGTTGTTTCCCGGCTAGTTTTCCCAGGCTAGAGTGCGGAACGCACAAGTAGTGTTTCCCCAGTGGAGTTTGCCCGGCGGAGGGGGAGGGAAATGCGCGGGAGCGAGGAGGGGCGACCGGGGTTTTCCCCAAAGGGCAGTCCGGAAACCCCCCGGAGGAAGGCTTTAAGTTTGCCCTTAGCGGGTCTCCTCGGGCCCCCAGCGGAGTGGCCCAGGCCAGAGCTTTGCCCTTTTTGGAGGCTAATAAAAAAAGGCGACTTTTGCCCGTCAGTGGGAAATTGATGTCCCCCGCATCCCCGATGTGTATAGAACATGGGCTGATGAAAAACCCCGCACTTCTTGGGGGCTCCACCCTTGCGGGGGCGGGAGCGGCAGGGTGCAGAGAAGGTTTCCCCGGGCCGGAGCAGGAGGAAATGGGCTGCAGGGACAAAAAGGTGGGAGGTGGGACCGGCAGCGGGGCCGGTGGGGGGAGGTAGGCGAGCCGCAAGGTTCTGCTTTATGGCCCGGGGAGCTGGTCGATGCGCTGACCTGCTGGGGCGACGGGGCCCTGTAACGGGCCCGGGAATTTTCCCGGGGAGAGGTACCCTGGCGGAATTTCCAAAGGCCCGATTTTAAATGTGACCCGGGACCCGGGGGAAACCGGGAACCCCCCGCAACCCCGGTTTGGGAGTTAAGCCAAAGCCAAAGGGGAAAGGAGTTTTTAAGTACCCCCCGGTTTTTTCCCCCGAGCCCGCCCCAAAAGGGGGGATGGACTTGCTGCGGCTGAGGCTACCCGGCTGACTTGCTTGCGGTTTTTGGGGGGGCCCTGGGATTTTCCCGTTTGGGACAAGGGGTGATCCAAAGGCGTTTGTTAGGGGAAAAAGGGAGAAGGGGCAGGGCAGGCGGGTAAACAGGCAAAAAACAGGAAACGTTTGCGGAACGGGCGGTTTCCCCGATAAGCAATTTTCGGACAAAAAGGGACACTCCCAAACTTTTCACAAAGCACACCAAAAAATCGGCAACAAAGGTTTCCGGGGGGGGAACATTATATAGGGCCAGCGCCCCGGGAATAAGCCCAATTTTCCCGGGCACCCGGCCCCCTTTTTAAAATTTAAAAAACCCCCCGTCGCGGCGGCGCTAGGGGGGCGCTGCAAGACGGCCGGGGGAAAAACAGGGGCGCCGGGGTTTACCGGGGCGGGGCCCCGGGAACCACCGGCGAGGGGGGGCCCGGGGAAAAGGCCGCGGGTGACCCGCAATGCCCGGGGCCGCGGGCCCTTTTCAGGCAGGGGGAAAGGCCCCCAGGGGCAGGCGGTTTCCCGCGGCCCCCAAAAAACAAAAGGCAATAATATTATGATTAACAAAAGTTTTTTTTTGACAGTTAAAATGATTTAATGCAGCGAGTAATATTTTTCAGTGTTGCCCTCTTCTTCAGGACCCCCTGCAATTCTCCCAGCTGCTCCCCCAACCAACTTCTGGACCAAATCCCTGACTGATACCCTCCATCTTGCACAATCAATGCTTTCATTTTGTCACAATTTGTTGCTTTTGTTTGTCCACCCGTCTCTTGATGATTACCACAGTTTCAATGGGGTTAAGTCTGGGAGTTTCCCGGGGCCCTGGACCCAAAATCCTATGTTTTGTTTCCCCGACCATTTAGTTATCACCTTTTGCTTTTTGGCAAGGTGCTCCATCATCTGGAAAAGGCATTGTTGATCACCAAGCTCCTTGGGGCGGTTTGGGAGAAGTTGCCTTGGGGACATTCTGGACCATTTTTTATTCATGGATGTGTTTTTAGGCAAGACTTTAGAGACCCTTTCCCCTTTGGGTGAAAGCAAACCCCCCCTGAAAGGGTTTTTGATGCTTTACAGTTGGCATGAGACAAAGACGGTGGGACGCTACCTTTCTTCTCCGAACAACTGTTTTTCCCCTTTTCCAAAATTCGGAAAAGGGGATTCATAGAGAAAATGACTTTACTCCAGTCCCAGCAGTCCACTCCCTGTACTTTGGCAGAATATCAGTCTTCCGATTTTTTTCTGAGAGAATGGCTTTTTTGCTGCCCCCTTGACCCCATCCTTCTCCATATCTCCGCTTTTCCCCAGTGCTGCAGATGCACTCACACCTCCCCTGCTGCCATTCCTGAGAAGCCTGCCTGCGGGAGCCCGATTCCCAAGCTGAAACACTTTTAAGAGGGGGGCCCGGGGGGGCTGGGGGGGGGCCTTGCTGGTCTTTCTTGCGCCCTGGACCTTTTTTGGCAACAAGGGAAACCCTTTTCCCCTTAAATTCCTTGATGATGCATAGATTGCTGATGAGGTGCAATCTTTCAGTGCGATCTTTTCCCTGTTAGGCCGTTTTGTGAGTGCAATGTGACTGAAACGGTTTCTTTTAGAAAAACCATGGTTACAGAAAGAAACAATGAGCCAAGCACCACCCCTTTTTAAAGTGTCCATGGTGGATTTACTTAACTGAAGATTGATCTCCACCCTTCCTCACAACCCCACCCCCCTGTGTTAATGGAGCATCACTAAACGATGTTAGCTGCCCCTTTTAAAAGGCGGCCTGCAATGAATTTGAAATGTGTTTTTGGGAAAAATTTTCTTTTCTGGGCGACTTTGACTTTTGCAATTAATTGCTGTTAACTGTCACTCTTTAAACATTTGGAGTATATGAAATTGTCATTATAAAACCTGATGCAGAAAACTTTTTAAAAAAATTAACATTTGTATCATTCTCAAACTTTTTTCCTGCTGTACAGTGAAAAACAGTTTACCTGCATACTCTTCCTACATATTTTGCTCACTATGTGCCGGTATAGTGTTACCTGCAGTGCTGAATTCCTATCACATCGTGCTCACTATATGGCGGGATAAAAGTACAGGCGTGAGTGTATCTACATGCAGTTATGTTTTTCCTGCAGACTGGGTTCCTAACAATCGTGCTCACTGGTGGCGGTAAGTTTTTATGCGGGAAGTGAAAATTGCAGGGACTGGCTTCCTATCACTCGTGCCAAAATGTGTGGTGGTATAGTATACACTACTGCAGTATAGTGTTCCCTGCAGTACTGGCTTCCTATCACATCGTGCTCACTGTGTGGCGGTATAGTGTACAGTGCGGTATAGTGATACCTGCAGTACTGGCTTCCTATCACATCGTGCTCACTGTGTGGCGGTATAGTTTACAGTGCGGCATAGTGATACCTGCAGTACTGGCTTCCTATCACATGGGCTCATGTGTGGGGGTAATTTTCATTGCGGCAAGTGATCCCTGCAGTACGGTTTCCCTTTCACATCGGCTCACTGTGTGGGGTAAATTTCCCCCTGCAGTAGGGCTTCATCATATAGTGCCCTGTGTGGCGGTATAGTTCAGTGGGGTATAGGTTCCCCGCATACGGGTTTCCTATTCTTCAATAGTCTGTTTTATGAATCAGAAGCTCTGGTGATGAAGTGTCTGACACTTTCCATAATCAATCTGTCAGGAGGGAAAGGATCAGCAGCCCCCGGAGGATTCAGAGCAGCAAACACTGAATCCAATCTGTAGCCCAGGTGTGGATCGTGGCTGTGGCCCGGCCGCACTGGTGGAGCAGGACACAGTGCGGCAAACCCGCCGCTGCTCATCCACATATAGAGAGCGCTCTGTTCAGGGCTGTGTTATGCCTGGCTCCGTGTTCGCACAGATTTTCCCTGTGAATTTGGAAAACGCTAAAAACCTCCGCAGCTTAAAATGGGGATAGGATCCGGGCGGGGGGCCTCATACAGCAAAGGACAAAAAACAACAACTGTCCAGCCACATTAATATGACCAATTCCCCCAGCAGCTGTGGGTGCATCGCTGGGGGGCTCCTGGATGGAGGTGTTGGCTCAAAGGCCCCCTCCTGCAGCGTGGGGCAGTCAATGGGGGCCCTGGGGAGTGGTTTGGCTCTATGGCCCTCCGCACTGTGGGTCGTCAGATGGGGGGGCCCCTGGATGGGGGGTGTTGGCCTAGTCTCCTCCCAGCTGGGGGTGCAGCAGATGGGGGGCCCTGGGGGGGTGTTGGTCTATGGCCCCTCCAGCAGCTTGTGGTGCAGTCAGCATGTGGGCCCCCCCGTATATGGTTTGGCTCTATGGCCCCTCCACAGCTTGGGGCCAGCAGTGGGGGCCCCGATGGTGGTTTTGTTCTCTATGGCCCCTTCGCGCTGTGGGTGCAGTCAGCATGTGGGCCCCCGGGATTGGTGTTGGCTCTATGGC